>OY856415.1:205027779-205092779 GCA_963693085.1 Alisma plantago-aquatica | reverse complement strand
GCACGATTTACTGATTGGGCACAAAATATTTTCCTAAGTCAAATTATACAGGATTTCAATAGAGATTTTAACTTAAGATTTACTGATTTTTTCCCACGCTTAGCTTTAGTTGTGTTTTTTTATATGGATTGGATTGATATGATTTTTTCCATGGATATGAACCACCACTTTGTTTCATGCCACATTTTCCTCAATTTGGGTCATATTATTCAGGCCAGACCACATTTTGTATGCTTAGTTCATTTTTAGCTAAGTTGTTTGCCAATTTCTAGCCATCAGTAGGATTTAGACCTACCTTTAATAAGGTTTGGTTTCCATTTGAGCCAATGTAGTTGAGCATGGCTCTTTTTCATGTGTAAAACAAGTTGCATGACATACTTTGCTGTCATTGATACATGCGTTAGGAGTCTGCAACTGGTCTGTAAATCATGATGAGGCTTTACTATGGTTGTTAATGTGTGTTGACCTTGGCTTAACCTATTTTTTAAACAAGTAGATGTCAATGATAATTTAGTTAACCAATCCTTATGATTGATCCTAATTCAATTCAGTATTGTTTTGCATTCATACACAATCGTGCTAAAATTTGTAGTGTGCATTTCCAGTTTTAGGTTTGACTTTTTTGATGTTACAACTTTATTGTGTGGGGCATGACATTTTCAGTACATCCAATGCAATTAGTTCAGGGAAGACCACAATTTGTATGCCTACTTTAGGTTTAGCCAAACATAGTAAAGTATTTCAAACATAGTGTCATGTACTCATAAAAATAAAGTGGCAGGAATCTATCCCATTTACATATAGGTTAGAGAATAATAACCTCACATAACTCATTTAGAAAATTTACAATTTTTAGATGAATCCTTCTTGTCATAAAATTTATGGTACTATCAAAATAATAAGATGATAAGATATCTTGTAGTAGTGTTTTGATAAACACATAAGTACAAGACTATAGTAAAAATGTGCAAAGACACCACTAACCTCTTTAAATAGGTCTCACACCTTCTATAGTATTGCATGGATACTCCAAATTAAATAGGTCTCACACCTATACAAAATAAGCCAGACACCATTAACCTCTTTGATAATCTAAAATATGAGTGTTGATTAAACAAATAGATAATAAGTGTCACCTCATTTTATGATATACCAAGATACATCAAATTCTATCAAGCCTAAATCCTATGATTCCTGGCTCTGGAAAAAATTGCTTAGAGACTGGGATACTTTGCTTCTTCATGCTCATTTTAAGCTAGGCAATGGTTCCCATTTTTTCCTTTGGAAGGATCCGTGGTGTGGTAATGGTACCTTCATGTCTGATCATGTTGATGTGCAGTTTAGGCACAAATTGGGAAAAGGTGATGATTGTCGGGTGGATGCATGCTTGAGTAATGGTAATTGGGCAATCCCTGGTAATATTCGTGGAGGAGATGATGTTCTCCGGATCCTTCAAAATCTGGCTGTTCCCAATGCAAATACTAAAGATTGAATTCTTGTTAATGGTAAGGTGTCCTTGTCACTGAAAGAGTGTTGGGACTTATGCAGGTCCAAGGCTCAAGTTCTCAACTGGACTGCTGATGTGTGGGCATCCTTGATTCCTAAGAATATCTTTGTTTTCTTATGGAAATGTTACCTTCAGCACTTACCTTCTCAGGACACTTTAAAGAATTTTAACTTCCAGCTCCCTTCTGTTTGCTATCTATGTTGGGAGCATGAAGAAGATGGACAACACCTCTTCTTTGACTGTTTCTATTGCACTGAGCTTTAGTCCTTCTTCAAGCTTAAGTACGGTCGTGCTCCTTCATGTCTGACAGAGATTTTATCACTCAATCATAGAGCCAAATGCGCAGCTTTCTTCCTCATCTCTAGTATTTGGAAGGAGAGGAATAGAAGAATCTTTTCTCAAAAAGTCTGTGATCCCAAAGGGGTTTGGACCCTGTGTATACGTGATGTCAATAGCATAAATAGATAGTTATAGTTTTCCTTTCTGTATAGTTGTTAGCTTCTTAGCTTGTAAAGAGTTAAACTCTGTTTTGGTGTTGTTTTTAATAAAGGAGAAGGCATGCGTGGTTCAACAAAAAAAAAGATACATCAAATTATAGAAAATACTAGTTACTTCCTTGAAATTCTCAAAGAAGGATTAGTGAACATTGGACCGATTGCAAAGATATAGGACATGATCTCCTCTATTAGATTTCTTTTCAAGCTATCATGTCTACCACGATAAAGTTGGTTATGACAAGCAATAAAAGGTTAACTGATGTTATACAACTTTTTCTGAAAATATATAACATCGTTATATGTACTTACACTTTGTTAATACTAATATTATGCAGTCTCTGTCCACCCACAACAGTCACTATGAACTGGGCCTCTATGGCAATGTTAACATTCCCTATTGAAGAACAATTGGACATCATCCTAGATGATCATTCCTTAAACTAATTGGTCATACCCAAACATTGGTGTATTCTAAAAGGAAGACACTACAGGCCTGGTGAAGTGACCCTAACTTTTGGCAATTATTCACATGTTATCGAGGTTGAGTATGATTAGGAGGGAAATCTTGTATCAAAATCCGGTTGGCGTGATTGGATTGGAAATATGCATGTGGGCCGTAGCGACAGGCTTTTGCTCTGTCCAGTTGGCCATAATACCATCAAAGTTTGGATAACCAACATCAACTTTGAGACCCCCGATCATCTACTGCGGTATGAGCGCACGTCGGAGGATATCAGCTCATACAAATCTGATTATGAGGCCCCTATCAGTTCAGATTCATCTAAATACAGTGAGGAGCTCTGTGACACAACACGATCATCAAAAAGGCCACGGTAAGTCCAATTAACAAATATAATTGTCAAGACAAAAAATTTGTGTTTACACTTTTTATTTGAAAGCAATCAATACTCATAGCCACTTTCTTTTCTGAACTTCAGGACAAGATCGCCACAATGATAAGTCCTCGAAGTTACTGATGCGGGACCATGTTGGTGTAGTATTTAGTTGTCTATCTATCTAGACTTGTCTGTATTAATAGTTTTTTTTAATTATGTGCATGTTTAGGGGTACACCAACCCCTTTGTTTAGAAACTGTTTAGGGGTACACCCCTGTGTGTGGATGTAAAAAGAGATTAATGAATGGAACTGAAAGTTGCTACATGAATGCTTATAACTGAAGTGTGTGTTCCCATGAATGTTTCAAATTAACAAATCCATCCTATCTAACGAAACATTCGAAACCAAACAACAAAAAGAAATATGCATATCCTATTATGTTACAAATTACTGATAAGTTTCATTATAAATGTTCTTTTATCCTTATTATAACTATGTTCTCTTATCCTTATTATAAGTATTTCTAAAAATGCTTGGACGAACATACATTGAAACAAGACCATAAGTATGTACTATTCAATTGTGAAGCAATTGAACCCTACATTAAGTAAGTTAGTGTCAACTCTCTTCTATTAATAAAATGCTATAACATATTCCAATAACATATTGCACATATTTTGTATTCAAGATGCACTATGATATCATTAGGCAAAAAAATTCTCAAAAATCCTTAAAGGAGGTTCAGAGAATACATAGTAACTCATTTGATGGATGGTTTAAGGAACATGTAAGTTTAGTTGTGGTAATTAAATTAGTTATGCTTCATGAATAAAGTCTAACAAACTTTTCTTTTGTTAGATTGAGAAACTCCTAAGAATAGATATGGTAGATGATAAAATCAAGTTTCTTTCTCAAGGTCCACATCAACTGGCCATTAAGTACAAGGGCTATGTTGTCAATGGTCACAAATTTCATACCAAGGCAAAAGATGCAAATCGAACAACACAAAATAGTGGAGTCTTTCTGATAGCTAAGACTGATTGTTATTCTAAAACCACTGACCGCAATCCAATTACTAGAGATGTAACCTACTATGGTGTTTTGAAGGATGTTATTATGCTCAATTATTATGAACACTTTAAGGTGACATTATTTAAGTGTGATTGGGTGGACATCTACTCAACGAGGGGAATCAAGCATGATGAACATGGGTTGACTCTTGTTAATTTGAGATGCCTTCAAACTACATGAGAATTGTTTGTAGTGGCATCTCAAGTTGGACAAGTATTTTATGTAGAAGATGTCACTGCAAAAGGGTGGCATTTTGCTGTAAAGATTTCCCCACGGGATATGTTCAACATGGAAGAACAATCTTGTATTGAGAATGTCGAAGCTTATGTGCAAGGTGAAACTGGAGATGGGCCATCAATGACATCAGAGGATGGAGATACTGATTGTGACATAGTTAGATTGGATATGGAAGGAATTACTGTTGCTAGTTCAACAACTGAAAAAGACCAATCCCGAATTCAGCAGGATGATGAAAGTGTATCTCAAAGTGATGATGATGACTGTTTTGAATGAGAACATTACAAAATAGCAGCCAATGTTTCTTTTTGTTTGTCATTAATATTTGACTTAAATAAGCCTTTTTTGGCTCAATGTATCTCTTTAATTTTCTGTCTCACATTGTGCTCTAGCTAGGTGTATCAATTTTGCATGTCTGACATTATTCTTATTCATATTTATCCTTGTCTCTACTGTTGTTTATAATTATATTTGCTTAAATATCTGAGTTTCATTTTCAAATATTATTAATAAAATTGTTATTATGTTGTTCAATATTTTTCTAAATGTGACCATTTTTATGTGACTTGATATACTCAAGATGAGAGAACAATACAGTGACAACTGCCATAACATGACAGCCGCAAGCAATGATAAGAACAACAACAATGACTCCTGTACGGTGACTCATTTGCCTAGCATTATTCGACATGCTTGTTGGCAATCTTTGAACATGTCAACCTCAAATCGCTCCAAAAATATTTTAGCTTCCCTTCCAACTGAAATTCGTAATGATAGAGCAAACAAATTCAATAAAACTGCTGCTAGCTCTGCAAAAAATCCCCAATCAGCCACGTCTCCCCAAGACTATAATATAGTTAGTGGTTCGAAATCCTCTCAAACATGCACAACTGAAAAGGAGATGTGAACAAGGTTCCAAAATCAGCAAAATAAATAAAGTGGCGATAAAGTTACAAGATCAAGAATTTCACAGCTACCCCGTGTGCCTAATGTCAATGCTTCCATGTCTATTCATTCAAGAATTGTAGAGAATAGAGCTGCCAGTAACCAAAATAGCAATGTATTTCCTGATAACATGGACCAAAATATCATCTCTGATCACCATGTTGAGTCATTGAATGTTACAACAACACCTTTGAATGGGCTAGGTAATCATTTCATTCATATCATTGTATTTATAGTGTTGCATTTAATCATATATAATTATGTATATATATATTTTATCCTTTATGAATGAATGCTTAGGTCAAAAACATCGAGCAAACAAATTCAATAAAACTGTTGCTAGCTCTGCCAAAAATGCCCAATCAGCCATGTCTCCCCAAGATTCTAATATGGTTGGTGGTTCGAAATCCTCTAAAACATGCACAACTGAAAAGGAGATGGGAACAAGGTTCCAAAATCAGCAAAATAAAGAAAGTGGCGATAAAGTTACAAGATCAAGAATTTCTCAGCTACCCTGTGTGCCTAATGTCAATGCTTTCGTGCCTATTCATTCACAAATTGTAGAGAATAGAGCTGCCAGTAACCAAAATAGCAATGTATTTCCTGATAACATGGACCAAAATAACATCTCTGATCACCATGTTGAGTCATTGAATGTTACAACAACACCTTCTGATGGGCTAGGTAATCATTTCATTCATATCATTGTATTTAAAGTGCTGCATTTAATCATATATAATTATGCATATATATATTTTATCCTTTATGAATGAATGCTTAGGTCAAAAACATCGAGCACATGGCCAAACACAATGTTTGAAAGTTTGGAAAAGAAAGCCCGACGATCCAATTCCCATTGAGAAAAATTAATTTGGACAACCAGTAGGTGAAAACCAAAATCACTTATCAAGTTTTCTGACAACCATTGCAAGAGATCCCAATCTTTATCCACTAAACTATGAGGAGTGGAGACAATTTCCAGCAAATAAAAAAAATTATATATGGAATTTTGTGAAGGTATATTATTAAATTTTATTTTTAAATGGTTAAATGAAGAATCTAATTGATATCCTTTATGTCGGTAGAGTAATTTCACAATGGATTCAGATCAGAAGGAGTGGAAAATGAAGAGACTAGGAAAGAAATGGAAGGACCACAAGTGCGAGTTAAGGAGACTATACTTCGTAGAAGATAGTCCATATGAACAACAACTTGAACAAGTTGTTCCCCGCGTGGACAAGTCGCATTCGAAATTTCTTGTCGATTATTGGAGGAGTAATAAAGGAAAGGTAATATTATTTTTTCTATTCGTTGATACTTATAGTACCGCACAAATAATTACTATGCACAATAATACAATGTTTTCCACAGTGGAAGTCTATAACTAACAAGACAAGCATAAAATTTCAAAAGGTTAGCCACACAATAGGAACCAAGTCGTTTGCATGTCTGAAATATGATGTAAGTTAGTAATTTTTGTGATCCATTTAGATAATTTGATGGCATCCGTTTATTTGATGTTTACAATAACCTTGTTTGAATGATAAAGATGGAGAAGGAAATAGGCGGAGAAGTGGATCCCATAATGTTTTTTGAGAAAACTCATCGTAAAAAAGATGGAAGCATAGTTGATGTTGAATCCGCCAAAATTTTGGTACAACACATAATATCCTATAGTATTATGTTACATTTACTAATTTCATAGAGGTATATATTTGGTATAAATTGCATCTCGTATGATTTGTTGTATGTAGGAAAAATTTTCTGAGGTAGGAGAAGAGCTGCGAAGAAAACAACCTGATGTTACTTCAGATGAAATTTATAGGCATGTTATGGGAGAAGAGAGACCAGGATATGTTCGTGGTTATGGACTTGGATCATCACCTTATGATATCTGGGGCAAGAACTGTAAATCCTGAGAAGCTGAAGAAGCACAAAGGAAGCATTTCCAGGATAAGCTTGAAGAACAACGGTTGGAATTTGATGCAAAACATCAACAACAAAAGGATGAATTCAACCGAAAATTAGAGGAGTTACTTGCCTTAACTAGAGCAAGAAACAGTCAAGCACAACATGTTGGCACTGGACAAGTATGAATATATTTTATACAAGATGTGTGGTATCAATTATTTTCCATGTTGACTTTTATAGACTTATGACAAAAATAAAATAATTGTGCAGACAAACTTATCAATGCAAACTCCACTCCATATAAGACATTCATCATTTAAGAAGGGACAAGTATGTTTCTATTACTGTGAATTGCACTTCATTTTATGTTTATATAAATTTGTTATGTCAACTGTATTTTTTTTGTATGATGTGTATTTGCTGAGTTTTATAGATCCAGTTGCTAGAATTGCATTCGGTCGAGTCTCTGAGGTTGACCCCATGAAAAGGGTGGGAGGTGCAATTTTAGGCTCATCATTTGTTGTTGTTTTTGTAGAGGTTGCTTTGTTGGGCAACAATCCTCTAGTTAGACCTTATGATCAATATCAATCTCTTGATGATGTTGTTGGCAACGTCATAGCATGGCCGAAAACACATACGTTGCCAAGGTGAGCATAAACTATTGCTTATACTGTTACATAATTGAAAACAAAAGTAGTATCTAAAGTCATTTCCATTTGTTACAGGACATGAAGTTTAAATTTAATTGCATTCTTGGATACTATCTAAAGATAGGAGAGCTATAGTTGTTTTTATGTAATCCACTTTGTTATTTGTACATGTCGATCTAAAATAATGGTGTTTCATATCCATTGTCGTAGACAATGTTGCCAAATAACAATCCTATTTTGTTTTGTCCTACTTTTAATTTTGTTATGGAGAATCTTAGTATTATGGATGATACACGCATTATGATTGGTTTGTGGTTTTTAGCTATGAGTAGTGTTTTAGCTTCTTGTTTGTGGGTACGGATGAGGTGCGTTACTTGTAGGAGTGTTGTTCTGTTTTCTCACTGTGTTGTTTTTTAATGTTTTGTTTTTGGTACTAAGTATAATATAGCCTGGTGTTTTTGCATTTTGCAGAGGCACACTAAAATAATACCCTTTCTGTAACATGTGGTTGTGATGCAGGCCCTAAAAGCAAATAACTATGGTAATGATCCTCTGCTAACTGCAACTCTATACTTGGAGATTAATTAAAGGCCAATCTCGAGAGCTGACAACCTCTGTATTGATGGCTTGTCCGGCTGCCCAGGGCTCCCATGGGACACATCCATTCCTAATATAATAGTTGGCACTTGTGAGATCTTTGGCATGGATGGAAGATGGCTGTGGTGAACTTCTCTGTGCAATGTGACACCCGTAGGCATATTCAGGATCTCATTCGCTTTGGAAACATGAAGGGCATTGTAAATAAAATCTTTTAATGTATTTCTTTTAAATTAGTTAAACGAAATACATAAAATTTTTTTACTGACAACGCACTTCATGTTTCCACAAAGAATGAGATCCTGAATAAGACTGCAGAGAAGTTCACCACAGCTGAGCATCCTCCATCCATGCCAAAGATCTCCTAAGAGCCAACTATTATACTAGGAATGGATGTGTCCCATGGGAGCCCTGGACAGTCGGAAAAGCCATCAATAGTTGTTGTATGTTTTGAATTTTGACTCCTTAGCATATGTATGGGTTTTTGAATGCTTAAGAGATACAAGTTAATAAAACCTAACCATAATTTAAGAGTTAGGTACATTTTTCACTTTTTCCTTTGTCATCCATGAAGTTATTTTATTTGGGTGTCCTTCAGTGTCATTAAGCTAACACGAAATCATCATGCTATAGTATGCATTCTTGGATACTATCTAAAGAGAGGAGAGCTATAGTTGTTTTTCTATAATCCACTTTGGAATTGGAGGCTGATCTTTACCCCTTTGTGTTACAGTTCTATCTTGATGCTGGAAAGGGACATGTATACATGTACATTTTTGTGAAGATCGAGTTGCATTAAATTTCAAAGACTCCTTTTGTTGAATGCATGTCTGAAGCTTTCCATGGGCATGACAGACATTCTATTGATGCTAAGTGTGCACAAAGATGGTATGCTACTAACTTAAAATGATACATATCATACAAGTTGTGGCAACACATCCCATTATCACACAGATAACGAGGTGTTACGTAAAAACGTGCGGAAAACACCATAACCACAGATTATCAAAAACACTGGTTAATTAAAACCGATTGCGGAAAACTGATAAACTGTGAAACTATTACTTTTCAGTCCATATCCTGCACAGAAACATGTCATATACATATACACAAGATCTGATACGTGTCCACAGCTCAAGAACAGCTGTTCATCCATCACATGAGTTCACCACCTGTTCATATACATAAAGGCCCACATCCGGCCAACAGCAGGATATATATACAGATATCATCGAACGATCTTCGTGAAACATCGTCAAAACACTGCCAAGGACCTGAGAGTACATGGATGACTCTAGACTCTACTACAAAACATCCAAAACAATAGCATGTCCATCGCTTGCCTTCTACTGTTCCTCAAGCTGCTCGTCCGCAACACCACAACCACGACCACGTCTACCTCGACCACCTAAAAAGGGTGAAAACCAGAGGGGTGAGACAATTGAACAATTGTCCCAGCGGGAAACATAGCTCCCCACCGCAACCATCGAACCTCAGCAAGATAAACCATAACAACAATTATAACATGAGAAGATATATCAGAAGCAGTTATATATATATATAGCAAGATCATTCGTACCGGCAAGCATACCAGATGTACTTAAAACTTATAACCAGATGTCTTTCAAAAGAATATGATTATCAAGATAAGGCATATCAACATGTAACAAGATTATTAGAACAGGGTATAATGCCACATAACCTGATTATCAAGATACGGTAGATTACCACATGACCTGCAAGGTATAACGAAATATTACACAAACAAGGCCTCAACCAATGTTTCGTATTTGATTTGATCCTTAAATACTAAATGGCTGTATTACATTTTATTATGCCCTGAGGATTTGAACCGTACCGTTCAAATCCAACCTTCGGTTACGAAACCCAAGCCGGTGCCATACAAGGTCAATGGAAGAGCCGGACTCCACGACCTCTCACCTCATGGTCAGTACATGAGTACAACACAAGTAGGACCACAGTCGCATGCTGAAGTGGTCTAAGCCACAGGGTTAGCTCCATAGGCTACCCATTCTCTAGCCCGCCTTGGTACAGGTCACGGCGCTAGTAAAACTGAGCCACGGGCCTGATCACCGTGCTCTGAGCCATGAACGCATTCATGCTCCATACATCACATATCCTGAGCCATGGGCCTGTTCACCATGCTCTACACACATATCTGAGTCTGCAACCGAAGTTACACTCTTACCTCCTCATTTTCAGGCTAGGAGCAACCTACACATATTCAATAATATGCGCTTCCAGGTTAACCCGTAGGAAAACCCGTTTCACCATCACCAAGCCCTGACGATGATGGATCTATGGCCAGGGCAAACTACATGATATATTTCACTGTGATTAATTAGTATCTTTTAGATGGATTGCAAGATTCAACCAAGTTGTATAACATGCAAAGATATAACAGAAAGTAAAGAACATTATATTATGATCTATTCATATCAACCTGATCCATCTTAAGGATCCAACATCACATGTTACCACTTGGCCTCTTGCCAACCATCCAGATCCATCTCAAGGATCATCACATACCACAGGGTCTCAACCCTTCATCATGCATTGTCACTGCCTCTTAAGGCTCACATCATCATCATGGGACCAACACATCACATACATAATCTTATAGAGCAATTATCAAAGTAGTGTTACTCATTACCTATGTCACATAGCCCTTTCATGGCTAAGTCATCACCTGCAAGGTTAAGGTATGCAATAATTGTAGATTCAACATAAGGAATATGCTCCCTATCATGAAATATCATTCAAGATAATCTACTTATCAATATGACAGTTATTTGGTAACCAAGTGTATTAAATACATCATTATTCAAACCATACTGATGCTTACCCTCAATCTCAGGATTATACAAGCAATCAGGGTATATGGAGATCATGTTATGTATACAAAACTAACACCATCAGTTATTGTCATCTTTATCATGAGGCAACCTTTAACATAACTGTCACTTAGCATCATTATTACCAACATTATGATCATTAAACAAACTACTAGAGTAGTTATCATCATTCTCATTATCATTAACAATTAAGCATAACAGGTCACATCATGCATCTATTACATGAGGGCTATCATCATATACATTACTATCATTAGCATCCTTATTATTTGCAAGGCAACATATTACATATTGATGGTATCACAAACACCACCATCATTTTATTAGTTAATGGATAAACATCCACTTCTATCACATAAGGGACCGTCACCAAAGAAACTCATACCCTCACTATAGCCTCACAACCCTCATCTATAGCCTATCACCCAACATGGGTATCGACCACCACACAAACCCTATCGGCCATCATGGCCCAAGGCATGTCGCCCAACATGGTATCGACCACCATGGTATCAGCCATCATGGTATCGGCCATTAGGGCACAAAGCCTATCGTCTAACTTGCCATCAACCATATTGGCCAATCATGGGCACAAGGCATGACGCCCACCAAGCTTATCGGCCAACACACTAAGCTCACTCTATCGCCCATCATGGGCAAGGGTATCGTCCAACATGCTACTAACCCTATCGGCCTACATGGATATCGGCCAACACAAGGGAGAGGTATCGTCCACCAAGGTACTAACCCTATCGGCCATAAGGCACATCAGCCTATCGTCCAACAAAGAACCCTACTATGTCGTGCAACATGAGAGCAAGGGTGTTGCCCAACACCAAGAGCATTAACCAAAACACAAGGGACATCACTGTGTCTCCCATCATATCGGCCAACCAGACCTTAGCTCACTCCATCGCCCATCAAGGTGCCATGTCGGCCACCAAAGAGAGCACCATGTCGCCCAACATGGTCACCATGTCGGCCAACACTCAAGCTAGGTCAACCTATCGACCTCCAACTCAAGGAACTCCAACCCTAAGGCATCATATCGTTCAACTTAAGGGCAAGTGTGTCGCCCAACACACTCACAAGGAAGGGGTATCGCCCAACCCTAGGTCATCACCTACCCCCAACACAAGAGACTTCAAAACCCTAGAAAGCAAAGGTGCTCAAGGAAACCCTAAACCCTAAGGGGGATATTGGCCACCAGGGTACACTAGCAAGGTACAAGATCAAGGAGCTAAGCTAGTCCACTAACATGCATAAGATCAAGCAAGAGGTAAAGGAGTTAGGGTTAGAAGCTATGCAACCCGCCTTAAGCTCCAAGGAGGAAGATGCACTTTGAGCTCCAAGGTTGTCGGCCACCAAAGCTCCAAAGCACTTCAGGGTCCAAAGCTATCGTCCACCAAGCTGCTCCAGGAAGGTGTATCGGCCACCACTTCAGCTCCAAGGAAGTGTATCAGCCAACACAAGCAAGATGGAGAGGGATATCGTGCACCAAGGGTGGAGGGGAGACCAAAAGAGCAAAGGAGACAAAGGCAAGGAGAAGAGCTACCTATATAGGAAGAAGGGGAGGAGAAACCAAGGTACAACCACGCTATGTGTCGCCCACCCAAGGGACACTTGTCCTAGGGTTCAAGCCAACACACTAGCAAGCCAAGAGACACTTGTCCAAAACATGCACCAAGGGTCCACCACACCAGACCAAGCATCTTGGGCGACACAGGCAGCAGCTCTGCTGGGCGACACACCAGCCTACTGGGCGACACAAAGCAGGTCTTGGCCGACACAAGGCTCAAGCAGGCCCAAACAAGCTCAACTCAGGCCCAGAGAACTCAAACAACAAGCCCAAGCCTTCCTCTCAACCCTAGAGGAAGCAAAGAGGGGAAAACATCTCAAAAGATGGCAAACTTGCACACAAAACCCTAAACTTGGGTTATTTGCAAGTAGCCCCTCGAACTCTCAACTAAGCTCAACAAAACCCTAATCACCACTAAAGGTGATTAGCAAGCACCAAAGCACCAAGATCAAGCAAAACAAACAGGGTAAACCCTAAACGCAGGTCAGGGTCCTTACAGCCATAAACCTCTACAAAAGGATTTCGTCCCCGAAATCCGAAGAGAAAAGCGAGGGATACTTCCTCCTCATCTCTTCCTCAAGCTCCCACGTGGCTTCCTCAACGCCACGGTGATGCCAAAGGACCTTCACAAGAACCAGATCCTTTCTCTTCAGCTTCTTGACTCTTCTGTCAAGGATCATCATAGGACCCTCTTCATAAGTCACATCTTTGTCAAGTTCAACTTCAACTGGTTGTATCACTGTTCCTGTATCCGGATGACTTTTCTTCAGCATACTGACATGGAACACTGGATGTAACCTGTGCAACTCTGGAGGCAATTCTAACTCATAAGCCACCTTGCCAACACGTGCTATGACTGAGTAAGGCCCCATATATCTGGGAGCTAACTTACCTTTCCATCCAAACCTCAGCACACCTTTCCACGGAGAGACTTTAAGGTACACCTTGTCTCCCACCTGGAACTCCAAAGGTCGTCGGCGATTGTCTGCATAAGACTTCTGCCTGTCTTGTGCCGCTTTCAACTGTTGTTGTATCACCTTGATCTTTTCTGTCGTTTGCTGTACTAACTCAGGGCCCAAAAGCCGATATTCACCTGATTCATACCAACACAAAGGAGATCTGCACTTCCTCCCATACAAAGCCTCATAGGGAGCCATGTCAATGCTCCGCTGATAGCTATTGTTGTAGGCAAACTCTATCAAACTGAGATGTATGTCCCAACTGCCTAGGAACTGCAAAACACAAGCACGAAGAAGATCCTCCAAAGTCTGAATAGTCCTCTCAGACTGTCCATCTGTCTGCGGGTGAAAAGCGGTACTGAACTTCAACTGCATTCCCATCACCCTATGCAACTGTTCCCAAAAACGACTTGTAAACTGAGGACCTCTATCAGAAACTATCGTTGCTGGCACACCATGCAAACGAACTATCTCATCCACATATACTCGAGCGAGCTTTTCAGCTATATACGTGGTCTTCATAGGTATGAAATGGGCTGACTTCGTTAATCTGTCCACTATCACCCAAATGGAATCATGATTCCTAGTTGTCCTGGGTAGACCAACTACGAAATCCATGGTTATATGATCCCATTTCCACTGTGGTATAGGCAAAGGTTGCAATGTACCTGCCTGCTTTTGATGCTCAGCCTTGACTTGCTGACACACCACACACCTAGCCACAAACTCAGCTACATCTTTCTTCAAGCCGGGCCACCAATACAAGTCCTTCAGACTATGGTACATCTTGGAGACACCAGGATGCATAGCATACATTGACATGTGTGCTTCCTCGAGCACCAACTCCCTCAAATTATCAGCATCTGGAACCACCATCCTATTATGATAGCAAACCATTCCATCCTCGGACTCATGGAACCCATCACGCTTTTCGCTGCCAAACTCTGATCTGATTAGCTGTACTGTATCATCCGTTTGCTGTGCATCCTTGATCTGCTGTCTCAACGTGGGCTTGATTTGCATCTGTGCTAAAAGTCCAGCTAATGAGGAAACCTCCATATGTACGTTCATCTGCCGTAAGGAGACTAACATGTCCCGCCTATGGCATACCAAAGAACTCATCTGTGCCTTCTTGGGAGTAGAAGACTTTCTGCTAAGCGCGTCTGCTACCACATTCGCCTTACCAGGATGATACTCGATAGTGCAATCATAATCATTGATCAACTCCATCGACCGACATTATCGCATGTTCAACTCTTGCTGTGAGAAGATGTACTTCAGATTCTTGTGATCTGTAAAGATCTGACACACTTCCCCATAAAGATAGTGTCTCCAAATCTTTAACGCATGAACCACTGCTGCCAGCTCCAAGTCATGGGTCGGATAGTTCTCCTCGTGTTTCTTAAGTTGTCGCGAAGCAAAAGAAACCACATGATCTTCGTACATCAGCACACAACCCAAACCTTTCTTGGACGCATCACAGAAAACAACATAGCCTTTTCCAGATTCTGGCAAGATCAACACTGGAGCACTGGTTAGCTTTTCCTTCAAACTTTGGAAAGCTTGCTGACATTGATCATTCCAAACAAAAGGTACATCCTTCCTGGTCAACCTCTTCATCGGTAGAGCTATCGAACTGAAGTCCTTGATAAACCTCCGGTAGTATCCTGCTAGACCAAGGAAACTACGAACTTCCGTCGGCGTCTTCGGCTGTTCCCAATCCGCAACGGATTCCACTTTCTTCGGATCTACTTTGACTCCTTCAGCAGATATCACATGACCTAAGAAAGTCACATCATCCAACCAGAACTCACACTTACTAAACTTAGCATACAACTGATGTTGACGAAGGAGAGTCAACGCTTGACGAAGATGTTGCTCATGCTCTAGCCGGTTCCGACTATAGATCAAGATGTCGTCTATAAAAACTACAACAAACTGATCTAAGAATGGACGAAACACTCTGTTCATCAGGTCCATGAAAGCAACAGGTGCATTGGTTAATCCAAACGGCATAACCACAAACTCAAAATGACCATACCTCGTCCTAAAGGCTGACTTTGGTATGTCATCCGCCTTTATCCTCAACTGATGATATCCAGACCGTAGATCGATCTTCGAAAACACTGTAGCACAACGCAACTGATCGAACAGGTCATCTATCCTCGGCAACGGGTACTTATTCTTGATCGTGACCTTGTTCAACTGTCGGTAGTCTATACACAACCGCATCGAACCATCCTTCTTCTTAACGAACAACACGGGAGCACCCCAAGGTGACGTGCTCGGTCTGATGAAACCTTTCTACAACAACTCTTGTAACTGCTTCTTCAACTCTACCATCTCTGTTGGAGCCATCCTATAAGGTGTCTGTGCAATCGGCTGTGTTCCCGGAACCAGATTGATCTCAAAATCAATCTCTCGGGGTGGAGGAACACCAGGAAACTCCTCGGGAAACACATCTACAAACTCTCGGACCACAAACACTTCTTCAAGGTTAAGGCCTTTCTCCTTGGTATCCACAACGGTATCCACAATGTGAGCTAAGAACGCCTCACATCCTTGTCGCAACAACCTATCTGCCACCATAGCTGACACCAGACACGTCGGAAGAATCTTCCTATCTCCCTGGAAGATCCACTTCTCTCCAGCAACATCAAACACCGCCTGCTTGGATCCACAGTCCAAGACAACCTTATACTTTTCTAAGGTATCCATCCCAAGGATAACATCGAAACCATGCATATCAAGTGGTATGAGATCCACCTGAATGTTGTGTCCCGAAAAAGACAAAACACAAGATGGACACTCTTCTCGAAGCAAAGAGGAACCATCAAGAGGGGTTTCTAACAACAAGCTATCCTTCTTACAACTAACAGGTAGATGACAGTTTTCAAGCATACTATAGGCGATAAAAGAGTGTGTAGCACCCGGGTCAACCAGAACAGATATAAAGCAAGAAGAAGACATATCGGAATGAAATAACTCCATCTGACCTGTCACCACTCGCGGGTTGACTATTGCCTCCGACTGATTCATGGCATAGAATCGAGCTGTAGCTTGCTGTCCACGACCTCTGCTCCCTTGAGCAGACGATCCAGCTTGGGACGCTTGACCGCGTCCTCGACCTCTGCTACCACTGGGCTGTGGTCCCTCAGACTTCTAGAAACTCTGCCTCGGTTGCTGCGTCACTTCAACATATCTATTCGGGCAATTGAACTTCCAATGCCCGACTTGTCCACAGAGATGACATGCTCTATTGTCAACTCGTGGCCTAGATGGCCCTATCGCTGCCACCGAAGCTGAGCTGTGCGCCTTAGACGGTGAAGAAACATAACCTTTCCCCTTACTTGGAGACCACTGAGATGGTACACCAGCACTTCTCATCACTGACGGTGCTGAAAACCTGGGTTTCTTGAAGCCACCAAACCTTCGTCCTTGAAACTGAGCAGGTCTTTTAAGAGACACCGACTCTCTTTTCTCCCTCACGGTCCTCTCGATCTGTCGAACTGATTCCACAAACGTAGCAAACCGCTCTTGGTTTTCCAGCGGAGACACAGGGGTTGTCAACTCAGCACTCAAACCCTTCTCGAAACGTCTGATCCGTTCGTCATCTGTCGCCGCCATGTGAGGACAGAACCTCAACAGATCCATAAACTTAGCTTCATACTCGGTGATGTTCATCGTTCCTTGCCGCAACTTCTCAAACTGACTGATCTTCTCATCCAGGTACGTCTTCGGAAAGTATCTGGTGACGAACTCGCGCCGAAACACTTCCCAACAGATCACCTCACCAGGCCACTTCTCCTCCTCGATGGTCCACCAGTGACCAGCACTACCCTTCAAAAGGTAGACAGCATGCTTTACTTTGTCTGCTTCGGGGATGTTGAGGATCCGAAAAGCCTTTTCAAGACTCGTCAGCCACAGATCTGCATCCGCTGGATCAGCCGTTCCAGCATAATCCGAAGCTCCGACTCGGCGAAGCCGCTCAAAGGTCTTCCCAATACCCGATGCTTCTCCATGGGGAACCTGTGCTCGCGGAGGAGGCACTGGTAATCGCTCAACCATGAGATTCATCGTAGCCATTAACTGCCCCATAAGCTGT
The DNA here is from genome assembly GCA_963693085.1 of Alisma plantago-aquatica. Lineage (NCBI taxonomy): Eukaryota > Viridiplantae > Streptophyta > Magnoliopsida > Alismatales > Alismataceae > Alisma > Alisma plantago-aquatica. The sequence goes on along the minus strand of OY856415.1, from coordinate 205,075,008 downwards.
TGGTAGGCAGGGTGTTCAAGTATGGCTGGGTCTGGTTGGGGGACCTCAGGCACCCGATCTTCATGTGCCCGTCCATCTGCTCCATCAACCGATGCAGCATCACTATGCTCAGGAGCATGTTCTTCATAGTTTCCAGACATCTTGACTTTTTTTCTTCTGAAGGCAGAAGATTTTTGTAAGATATCCTGGAAACTCATAAGAACAGACTCAACCTAGTCCTAGATCCCTGTAGACTCAGCGAACCTATCGCTCTGATACCAAAACTTGTGGCAACACATCCCATTATCACACAGATAACGAGGTGTTACGCGAAAACGTGCGGAAAACACCATAACCACAGATTATCAAAAACACGGGTTAATTAAAACCGATTGCGGAAAACTGATAAACTGTGAAACTATTACTTTTCAGTCCATATCCTGCACAGAAACATGTCATATACATATACACAAGATCTGATACGTGTCCACAGCTCAGGAACAGCTGTTCATCCATCACATGAGTTCACCACATGTTCATATACATAAAGGCCCACATCCGGCCAACAACAGGATATATATACAGATATCATCGAACGATCTTCGTGAAACATCGTCAAAACACTGCCAAGGACCTGAGAGTACAGGGATGACTCTAGACTCTACTACAAAACATCCAAAACAGCAACATGTCCATCGCTTGCCTTCTACTGTTCCTCAAGCTGCTCGTCCGCAACACCACAACCACGACCACGTCTACCTCGACCACCTAAAAAGGGTGAAAACCAGCGGGGTGAGACAATTGAACAATTGTCCCAGCGGGAAACATAGCTCCCCACCGCAACCATCGAACCTCAACAATATAAACCATAACAACAATTATAACATGAGCAGATATATCAGAAGCAGTTATATATATATATAGCAAGATCATTCGTACCGGCAAGCATACCAGTTGTACTTAAAACTAATAACCAGATGTCTTTCAAAAGAATATGATTATCAAGATAAGGCATATCAACATGTAACAGGATTATTAGAACAGGGTATAATGCCACATAACCTGATTATCAAGATACGGTAGATTACCACATGACCTGCAAGGTATAACGGAATATTACACAAACAAGGCCTCAACCAATGTTTCGTATTTGATTTGATCCGTAAATACTAAACGGCTGTATTACATTTTATTATGCCCTGAGGATTTGAACCGTACCGTTCAAATCCAACCTTCGGTTACGAAACCCAAGCCGGTGCCATACAAGGTCAATGGAAGAGCCAGACTCCACGACCTCTCACCTCATGGTCAATACATGAGTACAACACAAGCAGGACCGCAGTCACATGCTGAAGTGGTCTAAGCCACAGGGTTAGCTCCATAGGCTACCCATTCTCTAGCTCGCCTTGGTACAGGTCACGGCGCTAGTAAAACTGAGCCACGGGCCTGATCACCGTGCTTTGAGCCATGAACGCATTCATGCTCCATACATCACATATCCTGAGCCATGGGCCTGTTCACCATGCTCTACACACATATTTGAGTCTGCAACCGAAGTTACACTCTTACCTCCTCATTTTCAGGCTAGGAGCAACCTACACATATTCAATAATATGCGCTTCCAGGTTAACCCGTAGGAAAACCCGTTTCACCATCACTAAGCCCTGACGATGATGGATCTATGGCCAGGGCAAACTACATGATATATTTCACTGTGATTAATTAGTATCTTTTAGATGGATTGCAAGATTCAACCAAGTTGTATAACATGCAAAGATATAACAGAAAGTAAAGAACATTATATTATGATCTATTCATATCAACCTGATCCATCTTAAGGATCCAACATCACATGTTACCACTTGGCCTCTTGCCAACCATCCAGATCCATCTCAAGGATCATCACATACCACAGGGTCTCAACCCTTCATCATGCACTGTCACTGCCTCTTATGGCTCACATCATCATCATGGGACCAACACATCACATACATAATCTTATAGAGAAATTATCAAAGTAATGTTACTCATTACCTATGTCACATAGCCCTTTCATGGCTAAGTCATCACCTGCAAGGTTAAGGTATGCAATAATTGTAGATTCAACATAAGGAATATGCTCCCTATTGACGTGTATTTTACTACGCGCTTAAACGCAAGTATACACGTCGAGTAATATAGGCCTGGTGAGGCCCGAGTCGAACTCAGGGATACGTGAATTATTGGATACTTCTACTAACTAATCGCAATCAGCTAGGCCGATTAACAAAGTAGGGTTTTGTTTTTGAAATTAAAATAAAATAAAAATCAAACAAAGAAAACAATCGATTAAAGGTTAATTTAATCAATTCAAAGGGATATCTTTAGGATGGCGGTTTCACCGCGGGTCAACATTGTATTAGGTTTCATATAATTCCTCACACTTCTCTCTCTATCCGGGTAGTGGCCTAAATACAGAATTACCCACTGTCGTGGTGTAAGTCACTACTTAGGTTTAGGTTGATTCCACCGTCGTAGTAATAATTCCCCTAAACTAAGTGCATTATAAACGGTCCCTCAGTTCCCACCATTAATTTTACAACTCCTTTGTCAAGGGTTTTATTAATTAATGTATATTTCGTCTCTTTTCAACCGTTAATCCTTCTGTCGAAGTGATTAAGGGCATTAAATTATTATTATGGTGATCAAGCATAACAATAGAAATGGAGAAAACGAATCTATACCACGGATTTGAGAGAGAAAATATGAATTATCAATATAAAAATGTCATACAATGTATTCCCGGGCTACTCCCGGTCCTAAAGATTGAGGGTTTTAGCCTCTCATGTTCATCTCACACGAATACATGGTAGAAATGGGGGATTTCATAAGAAAAACGTGAAACAAGTGGGAAAACCCCTGAACGGAGAAGAACCGGTAGATCCTTGGCGTAGAACACGAGCTTCCCCGTCTGTCGGTGGTGGAAATCGTCTTCGGCAGCGTCCGAATCACCCGGGATGATCTTCTGGCCTCCGTTCTCCTTTCTCTCCTTCCTCGGCACTCGTGCAATCCAAAAATTAGATCTCCTTGTCTGGGCGGCCGTCATTAGGTATAAGTCCCTAATTAGGTCGTCAAATAACAACAGCCGTCCGATCGAGATCAAAACAGATCCAACGCATATCTGCCGGCATCGATACCATCGACGCGGGTCGATGGTATCGACCCAGCGGATTAGCGGCAGCTTCCCTTTCTTTTAGTCTGAGCGCTTGTGGTCATCTCGATACCATCGACTTGGGTCAATGGTATCGACTCTTTTTAGCATCGGTTCTTGTCGTTCAGCGACGCTGTAGCTCTCCATGTGTCGATGGCATCGACTTGGGTCGATGGTATCGACAGTTTCCTCGCCAACAATCTGAAGGAATCTCGATACCATCGACTTGGGTGTCGATGGTATCGACTCTGTGCTGCTCCTCTCGTCTGGCAATCTGTGGCTTGGTCGATGGTATCGACTTCCGTCGATGGTATCGACGGAAGCAAATACTTGTTTTTCCTGAAATTTCACAACAAGACCAAGTAAATCCACACATATAATAATATTATGATAAATAATGCTCAAAATAGTAAAACAAAGGGGATTTGACATAATATGAAGGCAAAGACCGAAATGAGTGAATTATGCAATATTATCCATAAAAATGAGTAATTAGAGCACAAAACACATATGAAAAAGGTCTATAAATGCGACTCAAAATCATCGCATCAAACTCCCCTAAGCTTAAACATTGCTCGCCCTCAAGAAACTAATCCTTAGAATAGAATTGCAGATGTCAACTAAAAATCAACACACCAACCCACATCCCATGTGACTCCCACTGAACGTTCTCAAACCGGCCTTCTCTAACCACATAACAGTAATTACCCTAAAGGCGACAATAATCGTCAATAAGAGAAATTGTCCTTCAAACCGATGAACACTATCACATAAGGCAGTTAACATAATAAAATTTGCCGATTCAGCATTGGTGCATCTTGTGATCTCCTACACTACGTTGCTCGCCCTTAACTACCATCTACATGGAAGCAGTTCTCCTGATAATCATTAGTGAGGAGAAATTCACGGTGGCCTACCAATCCGAGCAACAGGTGGATGGAATGGGTGGTTCATGGAAGAACTTGGACGTATTGCACAGTTTCAAAATGCATAAAACAAAATGTCCTACGTGATGCAAATGCACAATAAAAATGCCCTAATGCCTAATTTGGGTGAAATGATGCATGCCCTAACCTTCCACCTCAAAATGAGATGGAAATCTACTTAAGCCACATCATGTACTCAAGTTTCTTGTAATGCGAGTGATATCATGTTCCTTTCTCCCTCTTATTCCATTTTCTTCTAAATTCTCTTTTTTTTTCTTCTTTTCTCAATTTTTTCAGATTTTCAGCAAAAAAATTTTTCTTCTCTTTATTTTTCTTTTAGCCCACATATCCATAATTGCTTAGAGATACATGTATTGGGCTGTTTTCTTCATGATTGGAAATCTTTGCGATATTTCGAAGGTATGGAACAGTTTAGATCACTTTTGAGGAAAAACTGAGATACATGGTGTACTTTATGCATGATAATCATGAAAGTCATGAGTGCAACTACATGGCATGCACCTAAAGGTAGTGTGCATGAATCCCTATATTTTTCTCTTTTTATGCAAAAGTATGGAAAATATCAATGAAATTCCTATCTAAATGCTATGCACACAAGAAGGAATTAAAACTATGCTTTACTTCCAATTCTTAGGTGGATTATGGAAAAATGAAGTGGAATGATCACAAGATTAGATGACTGAACCTTAGAAGAGTATTATGTGTCCCTCCTTACTGACCTGTGTAGTGGTTTGGAGGGTTCTCTCTCTTACATCCAATTAAGGTCTCATTACCATTTGGTTAGGTTAGGCTCAAACAATCGTTACTATCCACTTTTCATGAGTCAACAGGGGTGTGGGTGTGACATATTGCTTTAGAGTTGACCTAATCAATCATTTTCATAGGACAAGTTTCCCAAGGACAACCAAGTCAAGCTATCCAAAAGACACAAAAAATTTTAAATTCCCTTAAAATTTCCCATGAAAACAGCGAGATGACAATTTTTAAGACATCCACGGTTACACTAGATAGATGTGGATCCTAAACAATAACTAAAATTGCAAGAACAAATAACAAAGCAAAAACTAAAAATAACAAAAGAAAAGATAAAAGATAGAGTTGTTCCAGCCACCCCCCTAAGCTTGAATTCGACTATGGCCTCATAGTCAAAAACCAACTTAAGGGTGGAACAGTGATACCCTGATCAATCCTGCGGAGGCGGTGGTGGGTATTGTGGTGTCGTAGGATCCCAAGACAGGTACTCCCCCTGGAAGCTTGGATCATATTGGGTCCTCGGCGGAGGCTGTGGATAGCCTCCAAAGTAATCTCGACTCCAATAATGGTCGAAGAAGGGCTCCTGTTGCGTCTCTATCCGCTGCAACCGGTTGTGTATTTGCTCTTGGTTGGCTAGGATGAGCCGCTCGTTCTCGAACATAGCCCGTTGATTATCAAGTACCCAGCTCGTAGTCTCATGAATGTCGGTATACATAGCCATGTGCTGCTGCTGAGTCTGTTGTATATCCTGCAGCATCATGTACATTCCCTGTATGGAATAGGGATCCTCGGCTGGCTGCTCGTGCTGTGGTGATGGCGGCGGGGGATGAGATGATGAAGATGCACCCGGATGCATCCTAGGATGCTTCCATGGTGCCACACGTGCACGAAGAGGTGTGAAAGCCTCCTCTTCCTCCTCAGCCTCGCCTCCTTGCTCGTCATCACCGCCTTCTTCTTCATCAGACTCGACGGCTATGATCGGCCACCGGAAGTGCTGGGCTCCCTCGATGTGGAAGACGGCGTCCGGCAGTGCACACTCCTGATAAGCTTGGTTGACGTGGCAATGTGCGTACGCCAACCCATCCCGGAGAAGGATAAGGTTTGAACGGTGCAAGTGTTGCACGTTCACCTTACTCTTTGTGGAAATCGGAGTCATGGACTGAAAATTCAGCCCCAAGTAGTGCGCCAACTTGGTGATGAGCCCACCAAAATGGATCGGAGCCTTCCTTGTACTCCTCTTCACCGCCAGGATGCGCTGCAGAAGGAACGCACCCCAGTTGCATTCTTGTCGCTTCAGGAGCATGTAGAGGAAGAAAAGATCGCTCTCCTGAAACTTGCTCAATGCCAAATCGCTCCGAGAAAAGAACGTAAGGCTCAACATCTGGTGTAAGAACCGGACGAAGGGATGCTCGAAGTCCGCTACCGCAGCATTATGGTAGCTCACTGTCTTTCCCGCCGGCACTGTGACTAGCTCGGCGAAGATCTTGTCATAGTCGGTGCGGGAATCTGGGCGTCGGTGATCATATTGGGAGTGGTTCCAGTTAAAGATGTTGTTGAACTGCTTAAGAGTGATGTTGTAGTTGATGTTGAAAAGCCGGAAGAACACCCTCCCCTTGATCCACTCACGGTCCGACGCCACCACGTCGTTGGGTACGACGCAGACGTCGAGGGACGCCATAAACTCCGCCACCAATTCCTTGTAGGTGGGCCATTCGCCGAAGAACGGCTGCCCATCCGCATGGCGCTCCAGCTCGCCTGTCCTTATGCTGGTGTGGCGTGCTTGACCCTTCAACACATAGGCCAAGTTGGCCTCGAATCCCAGATCACAGATCATTCCCCGGTCCACATACCGGGTCGGCTCGATCTTCCACTTCATGATCTCCTCATAGACCTTCTTCACCTCCGCGGAAGGGTGAGCCAGGCACGGACGTGAGACTGAAGCAGTAGGGGGTGGAACAAACTCCACAATCTCTTGCGAGGATGATGATCCGGCGGCGTGCACCATTGTTGCAAGAAAGATGGGATTAGAAGAAGAGAGCTCGGGGAAGATGGAGAAGTGATTCTCCACTCGATGAAGATTCCCGCTCGATGTCGCTTCTCTTCAGTCTTGGATGGCTCGGGGGAGTGCTCGGCGCAAAGGAGGACGTTTGCTCTGAAGGTGTGACGTCAAATGACGTTGCAAGTCTCCTTAAATAGACTTGGCCGGCGCTACTGTCGACCCGTCGATACCATCGACGCAGGTCGATGGTATCGACATGTCTCGATGCTATCCGCCTCCCTCACGAGTATCGACGGCTGACGTTTGCTGGATCGGGAAATCCGGATTGCTGACCTGTCGATACCATCGACGCAAGTCGATAGTATCGACGCAGCACCCGGATCGCTGACGTGGATTCGCGATCGTCGTCGATGTCTTGGCGCGGATCGGTGACATGGATGTCGATACCATCGACGAGGGTCGATTGTATCGACTTGCTTTTATTGCGACACCGCCACTTCTTCAATTTAACCTGTGATCATGTCGATACCATCGACGAGGCCATCGATGGTATCGAGTTGACTGAGCAAAAATCTTCTGAACTTCTCCAGAGATCTCGATGGTATCGACTGGCATGTCGATACCATCGACACTTTTATTGCGACCTGCCTGTAGGTACGTCGATACCATCGACGGGGTCGTCGATAGTATCGACTCAGTGCGATTTTTGCAGCTGTCTATCTGAACCCATGTCGATACCATCGACCAGTGTGTCGATGGTATTGACCCTGCCTGTGCCTGCACATTAAACAAACGGATCAATGTATCTTCTTTAAACTAAAATTTAAACGAAATAAAAGCAATCTATTACTAAAATTAACCTATCCCAATGTACCAATGGTTGGGTTGCCTCCCAACAAGCGCCCTTGTTTAGCGTCTTAGGCTAGATGTCTTCCCATTATCTCATTCATGCACAAGTGAAATGAGTTTGACCTCATCCACTTTCCTCTTGTAGTTCTCACCAAAATACAACTTCAAGCGTTGCCCGTTCACCAAGAACGTGGCATCTCCATCACGCACAAGAATCGCTCCGTGCGGTTTCACCTCCTCCACTATGAAGGGTCCACTCCACTGGGATTTTAGCTTCCCGGGATGCAATTTAAGATGGGAGTTGAACAATAGAACGTTGTCTCCCTTCTTGAACGTGCGCATCTCAATATGGCGATCGTGGATCAGCTTTGTGCGCTCCTTGTAGATGCGAGCATTCTCATATGCCGTCATACGTAGCTCATCCAATTCATTCAATTCAAACATCCTTTTTCTCCCGGCCTCATTATAGCGCAAGTTCAGCCTTCTTAGCGCCCAATGGGCCTTGTGCTCTAGCTCCACCGGAAGGTGGCAAGCCCGGCCATACGCCAACCTAAAAGGCGTGGTGCCTATAGGTGTTTTGTACGCCGTTCTATACGCCCAAAGTGCGTCCGATAGCAATGCACTCCAATTTTTCCTTGTGGATGCTACGGTCCTTTCTAATATCTTCTTGATTTCCCTATTTGATACCTCCACTTGTCCTTGCGTCTGTGGATGATATGGGGTGCCGATGTTGTGCTTGACCCCATATTTCTTCAAAAGTGTCGCAAATTTTTGATTTCAGAAGTGTGTGCCTCCATCACTTATGATCATTCGGGGTATCCCGAACCTGCAGAAAATGTTCTCTTTGACAAACCTGCACACTACATTCAAATCATTAGTCCTTGTGGGGATTGCCTCCACCCACTTCGACACATAATCAACAGCAAGTAAGATATACAGATTTGAATTTGAGGACACAAAGGGTCCCATGAAGTCAATGCCCCATAAGTCAAATACCTCAACTTCCTGAAATACATTCAGGGGCATTTCTTGTCTCCTTGAGATGTTACCTGCGCGCTGGCACGGGTCACATTGCCTAACAAAATCATAGGCATCCCGGAACAAAGTGGGCCAATAAAGGCCGCTCTCCAACACCTTGGCTGCTGTCCGTGAGCTAGCATGGTGTCCTCCCGTAGGCGAAGCATGGCAATGGTGGAGAACAGTCTCGTACTCCACCTCCGGCACACACCTGCGAAGAATACCATCCCTACACTGCTTCAAAAGAATTGGGTCATCCCAAAAATAATATCTCAAAGAATGAAAGAATTTCTTCTTCTCTTGATAAGACCAATCATCCGGGATGATCCCGCAAGCCAAATAGTTAACGATTTCCGCAAACCACGGTTCTTTCGAATCAATTTTTAAAAGTTGTTCATCGGGAAAGGTCTCGGTAATGGGTATGTGCAACCCTTGTTCATCAACCCTCTCTAACCTAGACAAGTGGTCAGCCACCACATTTTCAATTCCCGACTTGTCCTTGATTTCAATATCAAATTCTTGTAGGAGCAAAATCCACCTAATTAGTCTAGGCTTTGCATCTTTCTTCTCCATCAAATATTTTATTGCAGCGTGATCGGTCCACACAACTACCTTAGAACCCACTAAGTACTGCCGAAATTTTTCAAAAGCAAACACAACGACAAGTAACTCTTTTTCCGTAGTTGTGTAGTTCAATTGAGCATCATTAAGTGTTTTGGAGGCGTAGAAAATCACAGCAGGCTTATTATCTACCCTTTGCCCCAAAACGGCTCCCACTGCATAATCGGAAGCATCACACATCAACTCGAATGGCTTTGTCCAATCCGGCGTTTGGACAACCGGAGCCGAAATCAACTTTTCTTTCAAAACCTCGAATGCATGAAGACATTTCTCATTGACATCAAAAACTGCATCTTTTTCTAACAATTCCGATAAAGGTTTTGCGATTTTTGAAAAATCCTTGATGAATCGCCGATAGAACCCGGCGTGTCCTAAAAAGCTTCTCACCCCTTTTACAGAATTTGGTGGGGGTAGCTTAGAAATCACCTCAATTTTTACGGGGTCTACCTCAAGACCCTTGCTAGACACCTTGTGTCCTAGCACAATTCCTTCCGTCACCATCATGTGACATTTCTCCCAATTGAGGACCAAATGTGTGTCCTCGCATCGCTGCAATACCTTATCTAAGTTATAAAAGCATTCATCAAAAGACGCTCCATACACCGAGAAGTCATCCATGAAAACTTCAAGACACCGCTCTACCATGTCAGAGAATATGGCGAGCATGCAGCGTTGAAAAGTCGCCGGCGCATTGCATAAACCAAACGGCATACGGCGGTAGGAAAAAGTCCCATAGGGACATGTGAACGTAGACTTCTCTTGATCCAAAGGATCAATAGAAATCGGGTTGTACCCCGAATAGCCATCTAGAAAACAAAAATGCGACCGAACGGCTAGACGTTCCAAAATCTGATCGATAAATGGCAATGGAAAATGATCTTTAAGAGTTGCGGCATTCAATCGGCGGTAGTCAATGCAAACACGCCACCCGATTACCAATCGGGTGGTGACAAGTTCATTCAAAAGATTTGTAGTGACAGTGATTCCCCCCTTTTTAGGGACTACCTGTGTGGGACTCACCCACGTTGAATCTGATATGGCATATATGATCCCTGCAGCAAGAAGTTTTATGACTTCCTTCTTGACAACCTCCATCATGCTTGGATTTAGACGTCTTTGAGGCTGTATGACTGGCTTGGCTCCTTCCTCGAGCCGAATCTTGTGTTGGCAAAGTGTAGGGGAGATCCCCTTGATGTCCGCGACTGACCACCCAAAGGCTCCACGATGGTTCTTGAGCACTATCAGTAGTTGCTCCTCCTCATCCGCACTCAAGTATGCAGATACAATCACTGGTAACTTGTCCTTCTCAGCTAGAAAGACGTACTTCAGATGCGTGGGCAATGGCTTCAATTCCAGATCAGGAGGGCAAATGAGAGATGATTGCAGCGGTGGGGGAAGTGTACCTAAGTCTTCATAGTGCCTCGTATAGCAACATGGAAGCATCTGAAGCATTTTGGCGCACTCCTTGAGTGAAGTACTCCGCATCCAATCATAAGTGACATTTAGCAAACACGCCTCCAAAGGCAATTCCGGATATGCATCAAACACTGAAGTAATAATCACATCATCCTCCCACGAAGGTGGAATGTCCTCATTCTCATCATTTGGAAACCCAACAGCTTTGCATAAAGAGACAACTTTAGTTTGCTCCATAACGTCCACAGCTAAGGTCCCATTATCTATCTTGCTCATCACATGAGCCATATCCAAGAATGGCTTCCCAAGACAAAGTGAGATATTGTGTTCACCATGCTTCACCATGTTGCACTGTGCCTTTGCTTTAGTAGATGCATTGCTATTGGGCATGACCATCTCAAAGCGATCATCCGCAATGCCCAAGGTCAAGCGACCTCTCCCCATTTCCAAGATCATATCAGCTGTAGCTTGGAATGGACGACCAAGTAGCAACTCATTTCCATGCTCGTCCTGCATTTCCATAACAACGAAATCAGCCGGAAAAACAAAGCGGTCTACCTTTACCAAGACATCATCACAGATTCCATACGGTTTCACCACAGAATTATCGACCAATTGGATGGTCATGTTGCTTGGCCTTGACTCCTTCAATCCAAGCTTCTTAAATGTAGAAAGGGGCATCAGATTGATGCTTGCCCCGGAATCACAAAGTGCCTCTCCAAATTTGAACTTCTCGATAAAGCAAGAAATATTGAAACAACCGGGATCCTGTCTCTTTGGCGGCAAAGTGCCCATAATGAAAGCACTTACTTGCTCCTTCAGCACCACGACCTCAGTGTCGGGTATTTTCCTCTTCTTGTTGATTACATCTTTAAGAAACTTCCCATACGACGGGATTTGCTCAATTGCCTCTAGCAAAGGAATATTCACTGATAACTTCCTAAAGCTGTCTAGAAATTTCTTAAACTGTGCATCCACCTTTCTTACCTTTGCACTATTGGGATATGGGACCGGAACGGTATGTGCCCTTTGATGAGGTGGCACATAGGGAGTTAATTTCTGTGGTTCCTCTTCAGTGGCTTGTTCTCCCTTACCATCTTCAGCTATGTCCTCAGTTTGCTCTGTGACACGTGCGGGCTGCTCTTTGATGGTTGCTTCTTCAACTGTGCCCTGCGGTGTGCTTGTGTCATCCGCCCTTGGATTCAACACTTTCTTACCACTCCTCAATAAGATGGCCTTGGCCTGTTGGTTTCCCCCGGGAACATTGGTGTTCCCCGGAAAACCCGGATGTGCCGGCTTCTTCAAGCTTGCAATCTCGGCTGCCATTTGCGCCATGGAAGTCTCTATAGTTCTCATTTGAGCCCCGTGGCTCTACAAAGTCTGCCCAAACTGGTTCATAAATTCACCCTGTTGCTTGATTTGTTGCCCAAAAGTGTTCATCAACTCTTGATTTTGCTTGATGACTTGATTGAGCAACTCTGTGCTCTTGTCCTCTGTGACCGGTGCAGGCTTGGCGTCCGGATCCTGCAGAAAGTTGTTTGGATCCTTCCATGAAAATTTCTTGTCCTTCCGCCATGAATAATCGTTGTTCCTGTACCCCTGCTGTTGCCTAATGTACTTGACCTGAGCCTCATCCTCGGACTCATTGTCTTCCTTCTGCAGCAACTTCTTTGCGAGAAGATCCATCTTCTCGTTCAGCTCTCTCATTGCCTTTGACTCACTGGAAACTCTTGCTTGCTCAGCTGGGCCTCTTTCTCTTTCTCCCCAAGATTGCTTTCGTGCCATGTTCTTCAGTATTTCCCAGCATCTTGTATCAGTGTTATTTAAGAAGAATCTGGAACCAGCCGAGTCCAAGTTGCTTCTATCATGCTCGGAGAGAGCAAAGTAGAAGATCTTCACCTGTGTCTCCTTGTCCAGTCCATGATGTGGACATCTCCTCAACATGACTTGGAATCGCTCCCAAGTCTCAGAATAAGTTTCACCCGCCTGTTGGGTGAAATTGTGGATCTTCCGGATCATATCATTGGTCTTCTCAGGAGGGAAGAACCTCTCGAAGAAAACCTCCACCATATGATTCCATGATTCGACAAACTCATCGTCGAGGTTATGTAGCCACTCACGCACTGCTCCTGCCAGTGAACTTGGGAACAACTTGAGATACAACGCATCTTGTGGAAATCGGTCTATCTTCACCATATCACAGTTCTCCACGAACTGGCTGATGTGGGCAACCGGATCTTCATTTTTCAGCCCGTGAAATGCATTGGATTGACCAAATTAATCAGTGTCGAGTCGATCTTGTATGTCGGTATGTTGATCGCCTGCTTCTTTATGGGCCCCTTTGATGCTGAGGAAGAAGACGCCTTGATCTTCTCCCATATTGTCTGTGCTTCAGCCATTTCTTCTGCTTGTTCTTGCTCTGAATCAGAATTTATATCACTTTGGTACTCCTGCTCGTAGTAGTCCTCGTCCTCTGGTCCCGGATGTGGGACCTCAGGTGTGCGATTCGCGTAGTCAGTACTACGCGTATGCACCATGCAAAGTACCTGAAATTTTGAAAATCGGGGTACAATGCTTTGAACGAGTAAACACAATTATAGAGAAATATAGGAATTTTTAAAATTGTTTTAAAATAATAAAAAAATGTGGCCTAGAGTGGCCGCTCTTAGCACTCAAAGTGCCAATAATTCGCCGTATCCCCGGCAAAGGCGCCAAAAACTTGACGTGTATTTTACTACGCGCTTAAACGCAAGTATACACGTCGAGTAATATAGGCCTTGTGAGGCCCGAGTCGAACTCAGGGATACGTGAATTATTTGAGACTTCTACTAACTAATCGCAATCAGCTAGGCCGATTAACAAAGTAGGGTTTTGTTGTTGAAATTAAAAGAAAATAAAAATCAAACAAAGAAAACAATCGATTAAAGGTTAATTTAATCAATTCAAAGGGATATCTTTAGGATGGCGGTTTCACCGCGGGTCAACATTGTATTAGGTTTCATATAATTCCTCACACTTCTCTCTCTATCCGGGTAGTGGCCTGAATACAGAATTACCCACTGTCGTGGTGTAAGTCACTACTTAGGTTTAGGTTGATTCCACCGTCGTAGTAATCATTCCCCTAAACTAAGTGCATTATAAACGGTCCCTCAGTTCCCACCATTAATTTTACAACTCCTTTGTCAAGGGTTTTATTAATTAATGTAGATTTCGTCTCTTTTCAACCGTTAATCCTTCTGTCGAAGTGATTAAGGGCATTAAATTATTATTATGGTGATCAAGCATAACAATAGAAATGGAGAAAACAAATCTATACCACGGATTTGAGAGAGAAAATATGAATTATCAATATAAAAATGTCATACAATGTATTCCCGGGCTACTCCCGGTCCTAAAGATTGAGGGTTTTAGCCTCTCATGTTCATCTCACACGAATACATGGTAGAAATGGGGGATTTCATAAGAAAAACGTGAAACAAGTGGGAAAACCCCCGAACGGAGAAGAACCGGTAGATCCTTGGCGTAGAACACGAGCTTCCCCGCCTGTCGGTGGTGGAAATTGTCTTCGGCAGTGTCTGAATCACCCGCGATGATCTTCTGGCCTCCGTTCTCCTTTTTCTCCTTCCTCGGCACTCGTGCAATCCAAAAATTAGATCTCCTCGTCTGGGCGGCCGTCATTAGGTATAAGTCCCTAATTAGGTCGTCAAATAACAACAGCCGTCCGATCGAGAGTAAAATAGATCCAACACATATCTGTCGGCGTCGATACCATCGACGCGGGTCGATGGTATCGGCCCAGCGGATTAGCGGAAACTTCCCTTTCTTTTAGTCTGAGCGCCTGTGGTCATCTCGATACCATCGACTTGGGTCGATGTTATCGACTCTCTTTAGCGTTGGTTGTTGTCGTTTAGCGGCGCTGTGGCTCTCCATGTGTCGATGGCATCGACTTGGGTCGATGGTATCGACAGTTTCCTCGCCAGTAATCTGAAGGAATCTCGATACCATCGACTTGGGTGTCGATGGTATCGACTCTGTGCTGCTCCTCTCGTCTGGCAATCTGTGGCTTGGTTGATGGTATCAACTTCCGTCGATGGTATCGACGGAAGCAAATACTTGTTTTTCCTGAAATTTCACAACAAGACCAAGTAAATCCACACATATAATAATATTATGATAAATAATGCTCAAAATAGTAAAACAAAGGGGATTTGACATAATATGAAGGCAAAGACCGAAATGAGTGAATTATGCAATATTATCCATAAAAATGAGTAATTAGAGCACAAAACACATATGAAAAAGGTCTATAAATGCGACTCAAAATCATCGCATCACCTATCATGAAATATCATTCAAGATAATCTACTTATCAATATGACAGTTATTTGGTAACCAAGTGTATTAAATACATCATTATTCAAACCATACTGATGCTTACCCTCAATCTCAGGATTATACAAGCAATCAGGGTATATGGAGATCATGTTATGTATACAAAACTAACACCATCAGTTATTGTCATCTTTATCATGAGGCAACCTTTAACATAACTGTCACTTAGCATCATTATTACCAACATTATGATCATTAAACAAACTACTAGAGTAGTTATCATCATTCTCATTATCATTAACAATTAAGCATAACAGGTCACATCATGCATCTATTACATGAGGGCTATCATCATATACATTACTATCATTAGCATCCTTATTATTTGCAAGGCAACATATTACATATTGATGGTATCACAAACACCACCATCGTTTTATTAGTTAATGGATAAACATCCACTTCTATCACATAAGGGACCGTCACCAAAGAAACTCATACCCTCACTATAGACTCACAACCCTCATCTATAGCCTATCACCCAACATGGGTATCGGCCACCACACAAACCCTATCGGCCATCATGGCCCAAGGCATGTCGCCCAACATGGTATCGGCCACCATGGTATCGACCATCATGGTATCGGCCATTAGGGCACAAAGCCTATCGTCTAACATGCCATCAACCATATCGGCCAATCATGGGCACAAGGCATGACACCCACCAAGCTTATCGGCCAACACACTAAGCTCACTCTATCGCCCTTCATGGGCAAGGGTATCGTCCAACATGCTACTAACCCTACTGGCCTACATGGATATCGGCCAACACAAGGGAGAGGTATCGTCCACCAAGGTACTAACCCTATCGGCCATAAGGCACATCAGCCTATCGTCCAACAAAGAACCCTACTATGTCGTGCAACATGAGAGCAAGGGTGTTGCCCAACACCAAGAGCATTAACCAAAACACAAGGGACATCACTATGTCTCCCATCATATCGGCCAACCAGACCTTAGCTCACTCCATCGCCCATCAAGGTGCCATGTTGGCCACCAAAGAGAGCACCATGTCGCCCAACATGGTCACCATGTCGGCCAACACTCAAGCTAGGTCAACCTATCGACCTCCAACTCAAGGAACTCCAACCCTAAAGCATCATATCATTCAACTTAAGGGCAAGTGTGTCGCCCAACACACTCACAAGGAAGGGGTATCACCCAACCCTAGGTCATCACCTACCCCCAACACAAGAGACTTCAAAACCCTAGAAAGCAAAGGTGCTCAAGGAAACCCTAAACCCTAAGGGAGATATCGGCCACCAGGGTACACTAGCAAGGTACAAGAGCAAGGAGCTAAGCTAGTCCACTAACATGCATAAGATCAAGCAAGAGGTAAAGGAGTTAGGGTTAGAAGCTATGCAACCCGCCTTAAGCTCCAAGGAGGAAGATGCACTTTGAGCTCCAAGGTTGTCGGCCACCAAAGCTCCAAAGCACTTCAGGGTCCAAAGCTATCGTCCACCAGGCTGCTCCAGGAAGGTGTATCGGCCACCACTTCAGCTCCAAGGAAGTGTATCGGCCAACACAAGCAAGATGGAGAGGGATATCGTGCACCAAGGGTGGAGGGGAGACCAAAAGAGCAAAGGAGACAAAGGCAAGGAGAAGAGCTACCTATATAGGAAGAAGGGGAGGAGAAACCAAGGTACAACCATGCCATGTGTCGCCCACCCAAGGGACACTTGTCCTAGGGTTCAAGCCAACACACTAGCAAGCCAAGAGACACTTGTCCAAAACATGCACCAAGGGTCCACCACACCAGACCAAGCATCTTGGGCGACACAGGCAGCAGCTCTGCTGGGCGACACACCAGCCTGCTGGGCAACACAAAGCAGGTCTTGGCCGACACAAGGCTCAAGCAGGCCCAAACAAGCTCAACTCAGGCCCAGAGAACTCAAACAACAAGCCCAAGCCTTCCTCTCAACCCTAGAGGAAGCAAAGAGGGGAAAACATCTCAAAAGATGGCAAACTTGCACACAAAACCCTAAACTTGGGTTATTTGCAAGTAGCCCCTCGAACTCTCAACTAAGCTCAACCAAACCCTAATCACCACTAAAGGTGATTAGCAAGCACCAAAGCACCAAGATCAAGCAAAACAAACAGGGTAAACCCTAAACGCAGGTCAGGGTCCTTACACAAGTGAACCAGACGTTACCATCATTATTGCTGCTCATGCTTTAGTGCTTCTATGCCCATCATTTGATTTTTAAAGATACCAAACTTATTTACATATCATTTCAGTTTTCATTGGAGAATCTTTGAGTGGAGAAAAATGTGTTGAGGGCTCAATTAGAAGAGAAGGATGAGCTGAAGAGGGAAGGTTATTCAACATGTCACTTTGAAGTGTAATTGTAATTTTTTTTAAATTGCCTTCAAGTGACCACTCGAGCTGTTGTGATAGTTGAACAATCACACGTGTTTTTGCATATACTAGATTTTGTTGGAGGTCCATCTGTCTATGAGGCTTGCACCATTAGGGGTGACAAGGCTTCCTCTGTATATAATATGAATTGTGCATGCTCTGTTTTGCATCTACTTTAAGCCAAATACGGCCAAAAGCCTTGTAGTTCTGCATTCCTATCCCTGATCTCTTTCTGATTAACACCCATAACTCCAAAGGTGCACCCAAAGTGGTGGATTGAGGAAAATACAAACTTTCCAGGCCTTTTTATGTCTAGTTACTTTCATGTTCTTAAACTGGACATGATCAGGTTAGAAGTGGAGCCAACCAAGACCAAACTAATTTTTAGCTATAGGGAGGATTATAGTGGCTGAATACAATCCAAGACAACCCAGTTGCAACCTTGTCAAATATGTGAGATAATGACTGGTTTATAGGTCAGATGGTGGAATTTCCTTCTGCATTGAGGGAAGCATTTCACTTTGTGCAATGAGTTGTGGCTGCCACATCTTTGGCTAATAACTACATGCTTATGAGGAGTATGCTTGGCTTCCCTGTAGGACAAGCATGTTTGGTGCACATCTTTCTACATCTCTGTTTAATAATTAACTCATGAATTTACCATTGCATATTCCACACATTTTTTGTAGAGCAGGAATCATTATTTACCTTGTTATTATGTCTCATTCTTCACATGCCTTCATACATATTGCCAAGGGAATTTCATCTATTGGGGAGTTTTTATATTGTTCTCTATTGAATAAGCAAACATCACTCATAATTATTCAAGTTAGTTCTCTTATTGCTTTGATAGATATGGAATGTAAATTTCTTTTTAATTTGATGAATAAGCATACATGAACATTGCTTTGATAGAGATGGAATGTAAATTTCTTTTTAATTTGATGAACCAATGTTCTGTCATGCTAACTGTAATCATGTACTAGTGAGATTTTTTGATGAACATTGCACTTCTATTGCTGCAACTTGCAAGAGGAATTAACAATTCCTGAAAGTTTTTTTTGGTAATGGTTTTTTCTAATTTCAAAGCTAAAACTTGAGAAGAGCATGAAATTGCATTAGGTCCTTGGAGGAAGCTATCAAAGGAAAATGAAATTGCAAAGCAAGAAAGAAAGGTTAGCTTGGCCATTTGTTAGTTAGTCTGTTGGTGGATTCGACATGGATGTTGCAACTGCTCTGCATTGGGCCACTTGGTGGATTCAACATGGATGTTGAGTACTGCTACATATGTATTGACTATGGATATGTTTGGACCTATTGTTGATAATGCAGGTGACATTGTTGAGATGAGTCAGCAGGTAAATTATTTGCCCTTATTATTTGCTGCTTTACACTATTGTTGATAATGCAGCAATCACACAATTGTTTACCAGGAGTTGGATGAAATAATAGAGTTTGTAAACGTCCTGGTGGATGCAGAGAAAGATGACCTGCACATAAACAAGGATTCAGTCCAAATATCTGTAGTAAAGGAAACCAAGGAAGCCAATATGGATGTCACTCCAGAGAGATCATTAAGTAGGAGAATTAAAGGAAGTGGCACAAAGATGAAGAGGTGAGGGTCTGCAAGAAAGATTGAGACTAACAGAAGAGGTCCAAGACTAGAGGATTTTCAGAATCTAGCAACGACATCTGAAGTAGATCAAAGTTTAATCACACCAAAGCCGATTTGTACAACCTGAGGAATGAATACAGACTTAATCAAGAGAATCATGTTGCAACTCCTGCAGTTTCTGGTTTATAAGCAGTTATACAGATCGTTAATTCAGTTAATTCAGTCATTCACGCCTCCCTACTATTGTTTTTTTAAGTCAGTGAAGACTATATTGGCATGTGAAGCCATCCAAGTTCAATGGAGCTTGGTAAACATTGGTGTTGTATTCAATATAAGGGGCAAGGTAAAATGTCCTCCCCATGTAATTCTCAATTGATATAAATAAAAATTATTCATACATTCAGAAAAGTGAGTTTGTCTACAATTGACATTCATTTAGAAATAATGACAATGAATTGAAAACTAAATGACTAATAGCTATGAACATGTAGTAATACAGAACTAGTAGTCATTAGTGGCGTTTTTTATACGCCATTAAACTCAATAAGAACATTTTCATACACCAACAAAATACAAAATAGTGGCATTTGTATAAAAGCCAATTGATGGATAGTGGCTTTTTTATAAATGCCAAATTATGTTTTAGTGGTCTTTATGTGGCATTTATTTGAAGCCACTAAAGACAAAACTTAGTGGCTTTTACAACTTAAGCCACTATCTTCCTAGTGGCATTGGCGCTAGAGGCATTTTTTTTAAATGTCAAAAAATGCCGCTAAACCTGTTTACTGGCTTTTATTTTAGTTTTAGTGGCTTTTCTGAAAGGCCGCTAATGAGTATGTTTGCTGTAGTGCCTTTTGAATATTGGCATTACAAGAAACCCTTTTGAAAACACCTTAAAGTGTGGGGGTATTTGGCCAAGATTAAAATCTCTAATAATAAAAAGAAAAAACTTGGACCTAAAACTGTTGATATTGTCATTATAGGATATGTTGAAATTAGTAATGTCAATACATTCTTAGTAATAAAATATGATATCTTAGACACCAGAGTCAAAAATTACTTGAGATTAGACTTGTAGATGTTGTCTATTATGAAACCATATTTCCTCTCAAGGAAAATGTTCCTAGACAGGTTAGTGAAGACTCTTCTTCCTCTTCTCGTAAATAACCTCTTCATGTTCCACCTTCATATGAAGTAGAACATGAACTCTTTATAGATGAACCTTTGAGAGACTTAGGTAGGGGTAAACGGACTAAAGTTGAAAAAAACTATGGTCCCGACTTCTACACCTTCTTAGTAGAAGAAGACTTGCTTATCTGTGAGGGTGCCATGAAATCCATAGACTTGCTTTTGGAAGGAAGTTTTGGATAATGAAATAGAATAAATTATGAGAAATCATACTTGGATTATTGCTAAGCTTACTCCATTCTACATGACTTGGATGTAAATGGGTGTTTAGGAAAAATATGAGGGCAGATGGTTCCATTGATAAGTTTAAGGCCAGACTAGTAGCCAAAGGCTTTAGTGAAAAGGAAGGATTAGATTACTTTGATACATATGCTCCTATAATTAAAATCTCTCCCATTTGTGTCCTTGTTGCTTTCTTTGTGATCCATAAACTTGAAACCCATCAAATGGATGCTAAGACAACCTTCTTAAATGGAGATCTTGAAGAAGAGATTTATATAGTTCAACCAGAAGGTTTTGTAGCACCTGGACAAGAAAACAAAGTTTGTAGACTAGTCAAATCTTGTATGGACTTTAAAAAGCACCTAAATGGTGGAATGATAAGTTTGCCAAAATTATTTTATCCTCTGAATTTATTGTGAATGAATTTGATCATTAAATTTATTCCAAAACCATTGATTATTCTTGAATTATTATGTGTTTGTATCTAGACAATATCTTGATGTTTGGATCTAATTCCAAAATTATAAATGGGAATAAATCTTTTCTTGCTAGAAAGTTTGATATGAAAGTTTAGGACTTGATGATATAATACTGGGTATTAAGTTGAGCAGATCTGCTTCTTGTTTTGTACTTAATCAAACTCTCTATGTAGATTAAATCTTGAATAGATTTGAAATGTTGATTGTACAATTGTTAATACACCTTATGATCATAACCCACTTCTTAAGGTACATAAGGGTACTCAGGTGGATCAACATAGATATGCACAAGTAATAGGAAGCTTGATATACCCATATAATTGCACTAGACTTGATATTTCTTATGTTGTAAGTAGATTGAGTTGGTATACAAGTTGTCTTAACATGGACCACTGGAAAGATTTGGTAAGACTGTTTAAGTACCTTAAAGGTAAAACAAAGCATAGTCTCCACTACAATGGTTTCCCACTAATTCTAGAGGGTTATGCAAATGCAAATTGGATTGCTTATTCAGATGAAAGCAAGTCAACCAATGGGTACGTATTTTTCCCTAGAGGAGAAGTAGTTTCTTAGAAATCATCCAAACAAACTGAGAGCTACATCCTCCATGGAGGCTAATTTTATTACTTTCGATTTAGCTTGTTGTTAGGCTGAATGACTTAGAATTTTACTTATTAGTATTGATAGTGTGTCAAAGTGCACTACAATCACTAAGATAATTATCCTAGAGTTTAATACTTTTCTAATTTCTGATTAAGGTTAGTATAGAAGGATTGATCCCATAGGACAATGTTTTTAAGGTTGTTAGCTCTAATCCCAATTTTTTTGAAGAACTTTTATTTCTTTTTGGTATTTTTAGTTTTAGAGAAGAAGGTAAAGATCGGGTTTGGAGGTTGGTTATTAACACTAAAGCAAGAAGGAAACACAAGAATAAGATTGCACTTAACAAGAAATAAATTTGCCATGTCACAAGGAAAATTAAGATATTTTGTTAGCACAAATAAAACTATTATGAATGAAAAATAGGAATGTAAAGAGAGAAGATCAAACTGTTATTGAATCAAGTGATGGGAAATTGAATCTTTTAGGGATTTTCACCCCCTTAGCCTAGGCGAGCATAAACGAAATCCTTTAAAATGACGAATTCGATGAAGGCATGTGAATTAATTAAATCCTACAAATGATGGACTCTACATGAGCCCATTGGTCCCGGTGCTCATGTTTCTTAGTTCATCATCCCAAAAGAGAAATATCCATGGTCATTTGAAAACCTCTATGGAAATGGTTTTAGTGTTCTAAATATGGGCTTCCATGGTCATTTTCACCCAGATTAACATATGACCAAATCGATTAATTACTCTGATAGATCATTAGTTCTTAAAACCAAAAGCCATATGAAAGAAGTCATTCTTAAGTAATAAGTCTATTCAAACCATGGAAAAGTGGCTATTCCCCTTGCCTCTATAGGAAAACTACTCGCTTATGCTTATAGAGAAAAGGGAGACGACGGAAGAAAGTGTTCTAGCCATAGTCTAGACTTATCACAGGATTAGTTCCTTAGGCTAGAGCAATTAAATGTATGACTCTTAATTCCTTACTCTGGTCTACAAAAGTAGAAGGAGAAGAAGACTAGATCTAAAACGAGTAAGGTAAAAGAACAATAATTAAAAGGGACACTTATCTTGCAAATAATTAAACTTTATTGATGAACAAAACATAAGAATGATTTCTCGAAAATCCTTCATACAAAGATGATGACAAGTGAGGAGGAAGTTCCCATCCTTTTATAGGAGAAGGAGGGGGCTTGTACAACTAGGGTTGTGGGAAAAATGATGCTGGCAGCTGGATTTTTGAACTGGTTGCACACAACCAACCGATCGGTTTAGGTGGGAGTCGATTGGTTGGGGCTCGAGCAGGTGGGAACCGAGGGAAGGCAGTTAGCAACCCTAGTCTTTCGGTGGCGGTGTGGCTTTGACATGCTCGGCTGGGGTAGGAGAACTCCCGCTTCAGAGTTTAAAATGATCATTTGAATTTGAATGGAGCGCCTCTCTGAGGGGTGGCAGCTGGTCATCTGGAGTAGTTGAGATGATCTTTTGGGGCAAGCGAGCTAGTCGTCTGGAGCAGATGAACCGATCAGCTCATGTCCTGAATCTACAAGAATTGCAAAATTTTGGTGAGAATAAAGTTAAATTATGATGAAAGGAAGAATATAGCAATTTGTTTCTTTTCACTGGATAAAGATAGGAATTTTCATGTGATAAGACTTGAAAAGCTATAAAAAGGGGTGCTAAATTAGCACACATCAAAATACCACAAACTTAAGCATTTTCTTGTCCTCAAGCAATTAAAATATCAAAATAATTCAATTTTTTTTTTGAAACAACATCTTCATCCTCCCTTAACTAGCATTATCTTCTATCCTTTTCATGGACAAGCAACCCATCTCACAAAATCACAAAATACAAGTTCTATATTTCTTACAACACACATTTTTCATAACTTTCTCTTTCAAACCTATACTTTGGAAAAATAGTCTTAATCCTACTTGCGCGTCAACACTCAAAATTTATTTTTTTGGCACGGGAATGAGAAAAAGTGAGGTGTGGAAGAAGGATCCCTCCTCTATTCGACTTGGGATTTTTAATTTCATGGACTTGTGGTTACATTGACCACAATTTTTTTATGTGCCCCAGTTATATTTACGAGGGGTGTGGAAGAATGATCCCTCTATTCGACTCGGGATATTGATCACAATTTTTTTGTGCTATTTTTTTGGCATCTTTTGGCGGTAAGCCCCTATTAAATTTATGGATGGTATGGAAGAAGAGAGAGATGAGGAGCATGCCACTCCATACTTTGGGTTTGACATGTGGGTTATTTTCCGATGCAATTTTTTTTTCGAGTGTTGTTGCATCAGTAAGAAAAATCGTGTAAATACATTATATGAGAAAGATTGATCAATTAATCTAATGCGAAAGATAAGAAAGTTTGCTTTTGATTCTATGTGATACTCTAAGGCTTGCCATCTTTCCCAAGAATATTGCTAATTTAGGTATGGAGAACTTGGTATTTTCAAAAATAAAAATGAAAATTTTGAACAATTTGTGAAATAAAGATGTATCTAATTTTTTGAAAAAGAAGATACATCGATTGGCCGACTAGGTAAAGGCCAAAGTTTGAAAAAGGGAAATGCACTGAATTTTGAAATACAAAAGTATAATGCTAAAAGGGAAGATAAGGG
This sequence comes from Alisma plantago-aquatica, assembly GCA_963693085.1. Classification (NCBI taxonomy): domain Eukaryota; kingdom Viridiplantae; phylum Streptophyta; class Magnoliopsida; order Alismatales; family Alismataceae; genus Alisma; species Alisma plantago-aquatica. The sequence continues at coordinate 205,050,741 of OY856415.1, read as the reverse complement.
GTGGAACACGTACCACCCACCCCCACCCAGACTTAGAGTTTTACTCGTCCCGAGCAAACCTTAGACCGAGATGGAGGGAACACTACTACAGAAATGACTTATAACATCACTTTTGCTGGTGTCGGTTGTAATAATAAACCGACACCTAAATTATACAACGTCGGTGTATAAAATAAGCTGACATCAATCTTTGAAGGGTGACCAGACACGAATTTCGCTTTTATTCAGTGTCGGTTCCTTATTAAGAAACCGACACCGAAAAGTAACCGCCAAAACCAAAATTTCCAGCAAAAAAAATTGCCTCCAAAAATTGACATACATCATCGGTTTTTAAGAGAGGAACCGACAACTAAAGGTTTTCTGTGAGACAGAAATTTGCTCACTTTTTATCGTCGGTTTTGTGACAATAACTGACACCATTGTGTTTTCGCGCGAATAACCGTGAAAATTTTCACCTCCCTTTAGTGTCAGTGGTTTGTTGCAAACCGACACTTAAAGTTTGTATTGTCGCCTGCACAGAGCAGCATTGCCGCCTGCACGGAGTCAGTAGCACCTCCGCTTGAAGCAGTCAGTAGGGCCGCCTCTTCAAGCTGCTAGAAGGGTCGCCAGTTGAAGCACCCTGCATGCCCATTATCAGGTTTTCCCCTGACCTACATTGTTCTATGACAAACTGCATTTTGTTCTACACAATATTACTCACGTTTACAACATACTCACATATCAATTCAGGGTTAATGTGGGGGATTTGGGGGAGGGATATTGCACTACAAGTTCTTCACGTGCTTATCTATGCATAACCTTTTATATTTATTTATCCTCTTTCAGTCCAAGTTTTAGAATTCTAGGTAGTTTTAAGCTACATCTTCACTACTTCAACCACTCAAAAGTTTTGATATGTAGATTCATCAAGTTGATGAATGCATTATATACATTGTTTAAAGCTTGATTAATTATGGTAATCTAATCATTATGTTTTAAAACTAATGAGAAGATTTAAATAGTATTTGATTCACATAATTAGGGTTTGAGAATTGAAAATCCTAATCGACAAAAATTAGGGTTTTGGTAACATATGAATACAAAATTTGATCAGTATAGTCGTGTACTAAATGATTTTCAGCATTTTATATACAACTAGGATTTAGTTGAAATTTGTACATGGTTTGGAGAAATTAGATATTAGTTGGAAGAATTTTTTGACTTGTTTGTCGGCCGATTTTTTAATGATGTTTGAACTCTATAGAGAGGAGTGGCAGTTGAGTATTCCCTAGGTTAACTCGACTGGCCATGTTGCATACTATATTGATTGACGATCCATGGGAAATTCTATGGATATATGACTATGCTATTTCATGTGAAAATTGCCTAAAAACCAGGTCAGTGGTCAATATGCTTGGGAATTGAATTGACATTATAAAATCATATTTGAATAGTATTAGAATGAATTATACAAGTGTTTGTTGAGTCTTACTGAAATTTAATATGATATATACATAAGGATCAGTGTGAGGTGGCAATATTCCCTATTTAGGGTTGTGTTGATGGATTACTGAATTATGTAATTCTTATGATGTTGAACAAAGGATGACTTCTGAAAAACCCTAGAAGTTTAGTATTAAGACAAGTATGAGTGATAAAGCTAGAACTTGTATATAATGTTGCAAATGTGATGAATTGTTGAAGTGTAAGTATTAATACTTGTATCAGATGGCTGACCAGGACCGTGCTGATGATCACCGTGAGGGTGAGGACGTTCTTGCACCGCCTGACAATGTAAGTTTTAAGAATATATCCCTATATGTTCATTTATAATTATATTATGTAAGTGTGTTTTTTTTATCAAATTTTAGGTTGGTGATGTACCCGCTTAAGAAATTACACCACTTGATGAGCAGAAAAAGAAAATTGAGAAAGTGAGGGGCATCACAATGATGAACAAGTTAATACAACAAAGGGGCAATGGACCCAAATTGGCTGTGGATTTCGATCAGGTAGGAAATCCATATGGAGTGAACCACAACTCATTTGTTTCATATCTTGGGGTTCTTACTCGCAGCCATTGCAGTCTTATCCTAGAATCATGGAATAGAGTTACTAAGGAGAAGAAAGACCACATATGGAAGGAACTATGCGTGAGTTATTATTATTTGTAATTCTATTTGTGTAGATTACCAATTTTTAGGATACTAGTTAATAGCAATTCTATTTAATTTGCAGAGCATATTTGATCTGGATGAAAAGCTGCATCGTAAATGTGTGATGCCACATTGTGGGAGGGTCCTAAGGAACTATAAGACCAATCTCACCCGAGATTACATACGCGATGCTGAGAATAGGTTCTTGATGGATTCCAATTCTAGACATTGATCAGTATTTCACTAACTTTACACTAATAATTTTTGTTTGTATTCTCTTTAAAAAACAAATATAGGAAGAAGGAAGCCACACATCAATGGAACTACTTGGACCCCAGAGAATGGGATGAGTTTGTTACCCAAAGAAAAATAGATGAATTCAAGGTATTAAGCGCCACCACTCCCAATTTAATTAATATATATTTTTATGTATTCACCTATTCAAGATTAACCTTTAGTGTTACTAACCAAATCAATGTGCTAACTAACTAGGCTAAGAGCGATGCTCAACGAGCAAGGTGTGTACTGAATGTGCACGACCATGCAATGGGTCCAAGAGGATATGCATGCATTCGCCAAAGACTACAGGCTGATTCTACTCAGCCTACTGCTACTCAGGAGACTGCAGAGTCCTCTACGGCTGCTCCTGCACCTCTGCCTCGTCATGTTATGTGGATAGCTGGGAGGCAAAACAAGAAGGGAGAGATACCGAAGCCATTAACCGCTGAGGCGACTGCAAAAATGGTAAAAATCAAACTCTTAGAGCAATCTATCGATATTGATTATTGTTATGTTTACTTATGAATTTTTGTTGATGGTGCTTAGCGGGAGCTGCACGAGCAGAGGAAGGAAGGCAAGTTCATCCCTCAGGGCACATGGGATGAACTGACAGTTGCTCTGGGTAACCTAGAGCATCCTGGACGTGTAAGGGGTGCAGGAACTGGTGTGGGCATCAAAGCGTTCTTTGGGCCATCCCAGCATAAACCTGTCCCAAAAGTGGGACTTTCACAAGCTAAGGTAACTTATTCTTATTTTAGAACGTTATTGCGAAAGGGAATTCAATAATCAGCAACTAGCATTTCTTTTATCCATGTATAGGTAGATTCCGTAATTGAAAAAAAACTCCAGGAAGCATTTCACAAGTGGCAGACGCCTCAGACTGCCAGTCAGACAATACCCATGGCGAACTTCTCTTCTCCTACTCCTTGTACTGTAGAGGTTGGGAGTAATCCTATAGACCCACCTAACACGTCCTCTTAAGTATTTTTATGGCATATATAATAGCTAGTCTATTTAAGATGATATGTTTGTGCATATATGCATATAACATTCTTTAATTACGTAAATTTTGTAGGGGTTGAAGCCATGCCGACTACAAAGTGAAGGATATATCGTTGCAGATGCATCAGCTTACCCACCCCTTAAAGGGTGCATGTTTCATGGGAGTCCAGTACCAGATGGCATGGTACGTGTGAGTCCCATATATATACTCACTGGCTGGACGGATCTTGTACTGCCTCATGCACACCCAGATGCTGAAACACTTGGTGAGGCAGTAGGTAGAGTGATACTGTGGCCCGAAGCGGATGTCCTCTATACTGATATTGTATGATAAATTTTCATTACTTTACTTTGTTAGTGTATATATATATACGAGTCAATTGATATCAAATTATATATACAGGTCAAAAAGACGAGACCCGCTACATCTCAGCCTCCACCTCCTCGACTACCAAGATGGCTTCCAGGGGACCTACACGCCTCGATAGGTCCTAATTGTAGGAGTGTGGCAGTATGGATCGGCGAACATAATCTAAATTGCCCTATAAATGTTACTATTCCAGAGAATGCTGCAAGTAAATCATACGATAACAATCTATTTATACAAGTTTAGCATACGTATTAATGCATACGTAATAGAAGTTCTGGATACGTATTAATGCATGTCAAACATTCGAAAACAACATATTTATACAAGATATTTTGGAGTTGTTTAAGTATGAATGGCTGAACACATCTATGATAGAGCTGTGGATATGGTGAGATTAATTAATGCATACGGCAATCTGGTTTAGACATCCATATACCTTGTTTTAATACGGCAATCTGGTTTCTTATATATTAGTACATACGTAATACATGTTTTGCAGCCACTTATACAAGACATGTAAAGATTTTGGGTTTTTCCATGTAGCATTTTTGGTTCCATCTTTGATTAGTCTTGTAGAAAAAGACCCTGGTTCAGTGACTTCATACTGCTGTGATGCTTTTGAATATTTTGGTAAAAATAATAAGACGGTGATAATAGCTCCATTCAATGTCGAGTAAGTTTACTTTGCTTGTAATTTGGACTTAAGCAATTTACATTTTTATTCCGGATATTGAGTTATTCATTTTCTACTTTCTTACCTATAGTTCTAAGCATTGGGAGTTATTAGTTATTGTCCCCAAGACATTCACCGTCTATTATCTAGATCCTGCGGGGAGTGAGTTGGATGTATTTGGACATGCAATTAAAAGGCCATTATTCTCGTGAGAAATATTTTATGTTTTTATATCTATTAACATCTGTTACTGCATTACTATTTAATTATGCAATTTAATGTGTTACATTAACATATATATAGGGCTTTATAAGAGTACAAAAAAGCTGGAGGAAAGGTCCCCAGGAAAAAACATCTGCAACTCATTTGGAAGAATGTGAAAGTAATTTCTTGACTCCAATGTATATATTATTTATGTGAAGTGTGCTTATTTGTATTTTTGAATATTTTGTATGTTTCAAATTTATAGTGTGCTATACAAGACAACGGCTGGGCATGTGCCTACAATGTGATGTGATTTATGGACCTAATCATCAAACATGTTGTATTGGAAATCGATAACATACAACATGTATTATACTTAGTCTCGTTAGATAATATGAAATATATGAATCTTATTATATATTATTCACTACTACAGAAATAGAGTTCAGTGTCGCTTTTCTGGGCGTCAGTTATTAAGGAAAACCGACGCCTATAATATCAGGCATCGGTTATTTAGGCAAACCGACGTCTATATTCGAAGACCAGCCAGACACGGGTACCACTTTGTATTCAGCGTCGGCTTACTATAACCAACCGACGCCTAAAAGCACCCGCGAAATCCAATTTTCGACCGAAAAAAATTTGGGCCACATAGAGCGTCGGGTTTTTAACTATTCACCGACGCCTAAAATGAAATTATGCGCGAAAAGTTCCACTTTAGGTGTCGGTTATCCTTGGATAACCGACGCTGATAATAGTTCCCGCCAACTAATTTGGGGTCAGTTTTTTACTATCAACCGACGCTGAAGATAATAGGCGTCGGTTGTTTGAAACAACCGACGCTATTTGGGAACTTAATAGCCCCGCGAAACAGAGAACTCTTCTCAATTTCTCAGTTTCATTGCGAACCTCCTGCTAGGTCTGGCGATTCTTACCGCCGGTGCTCCCCGCCGTCGTTGCCCCCCTCCCTCGCACCGCCACCGCTGTTGTTCCCCCACGCCGCTGCTCCTCTCCTCGCCGCCGCGCCGCTCCTCTCCTCAGCTTTCCTCGCTGCCACGTCGTTGCTCTCCTCGCCGCCGGTGGCTTCTTTGGTGTTGTCCTTGCCGGCGCCGGCTGCCTGTAGGTCTCTGCTCAGGCCACTGCTCTCCAGGCCAGGTATTCTTCCTCTTCCCTCAAGGTACTGCCTTCTTCCTCCTTCCTTCCTCCGCCATGTCCTTGAGGCTATTCTTTGTATCTAGAGTTTGAATATGTGCATGTCAGGTCTGGATAATAGGCATTTATCTATGTCCGCTAAAATTGGATATTCTTAATGGTGAGACTAAACCCTAACTTTGATATGCACTTTGAATTATCTTTTGGAAACCATGAACTCATTCAGATGTATTCTTCATTGATATTTGAATTCCTGTTATATCTGGTATGGAACCTTTCCACCCATGATTAATAATTTTATCTTCTCATCACATCCTTCTATCACTTGAAGTTGTCCAAAATCAAATACAGTATCTTGACTTCTCTAATAAGTTCATCTTTCATTGGATACATTGGTAGTGTCTAATTTTAGTGGTGTATTCTAGTTGTTGATGCCTAATACACAAACCATATATTTTTAGTTTAGGATAAGAATGGCAGCACATGTATTTGTTGGCCTAGAAACCCGTCCAAGATTTACTCATTAGGAGTAAATCTTGGATAGTCCCCAGTTTGGGACTGTTCTTGAACACCTAATCTCACTTAGGATGTAAGTGTATAATGTGTATTGGGTTTTCGAGAAAATTTCGGTAGCATTTCCCCGTTTGTTCTCTAAGTACATATGTACTTAGAGAACAGTGGGGAAATGCTGCCGAAATTTTCTTGAAAACCCAATACACATTATACACTTACTAGTGAGATTAGGTGTTCAAGGATGGGATAGGTGGTACACATTTATTATATATAAGAATGACAGCATATGTATTTTTTGGCCTAGAAACCCGTCCATGATTTACTCATTAGGAGTAAATCTTGGATAGTCCCCGGTTTGGGACTGTTCTTGAACACCTAATCTCACTTAGGATGTAAGTGTATAATGTGTATTGGGTTTTCGAGAAAATTTCGGTAGCATTTCCCCAGTTGCCGAAATTTTCTTGAAAACCCAATACACATTATACACTTACTAGTGAGATTAGGTGTTCAAGGATGGGATAGGTGGTACACATTTATTATATAGAAGAATGACATCAAATGTGTTTGTTGGCCTAGAAACCCATCCAAGATTGACTCATTAGGAGTAAATCTTGGATAGTCCCCGGTTTGGGACTGTTCTTGAACACCTAATCTCACTTAGGATGTAAGTGAATAATGTGTATTGGGTTTTCGAGAAAATTTCGGTAGCATTTCCCCATTTGTTCTCTAAGTACATATGTACTTAGAGAACAGCGGGGAAATGCTGTCGAAATTTTCTTGAAAACCCAATACACATTATACACGTACTAGTGAGATTAGGTGTTCAAGGATGGAATAGGTGGTACACATTTATTATATATAAGAATGACATCACATTATACACTTAGGATGTAAGTGTATACCCTAATCTTTTCCTAATATATACTTGTTTCCTAATATATACTTGTTTTCTTTGATCATAGAATGGATAGATCATGGATGTCCATTCGTAATCGTTGCACCCCAGAGTTTATATCTAGTCTTGATCAGTTTATTAGATTTGCCGAGGAACATAGGAAAAAACCTACAGATAGGTTCTACTATCCATGTAGGCATTGCGGTAACAACTTGAAAGTCAACACTGGTGAGGAAATCAAAAGTCATGTCATGTGGAACGGGATTGTACAAGGCTATACAGAATGGCACTGGCATGGAGAGATTTCTAATTAATACAAATGCTAAATGTTTGCCTTTTTCTAGTTAATACAAATGCTAAATGTTTGCCTTTTTAATGACATTTTCAGATGGCTGACCATGATGAGCATGATGTCCATGATGAGCATGAAGTCCATGATGAGCATGATGTCCATGACGAGCATGGCGAGGATACCAATGTAAGTTCTAAAAACATATCCTGCATTTCTATAAAATTCATTATCTTCTAGTTATGTCATATATCTTATATTTCTATATTGGGCTAATTCAGTGTGTTTATTTTTGTCAAATTTTAGGTTGATGATGCACATGTACCCACTGAAGCACTGGAGCAACTTGATGCGCAGCACCAAACACTTAACAAGAAAAGGGGCATCACTCTATTGAAGAAGTTAATAGCGCTTAGTGGCAGTGGATCCAAATTGGTTGTGGAGTTTGATAATGGAGGAAATGCAATTGGAGTGAACCGCAATAATTTTTTAAACTATCTTGGGTGTACCACTCGGAGCCATTGTGGTGTTAAGTATGATAATTGGCATAATGTTCCTCAGGGGAAAAAAGACTTGATATGGAAGGATTTATACATGAGTTATTATTATTTGCAATTCTATTTTGTAGATTACAAATTCTATTATTTGCATTTCTAATTTGGATACTAGTTAATAACATTTCTATTTTATAGAATATGTTTGCATTGGATGAGAAGTTGCATCGTAAAAGTGTGATGCAACGCGCTGGAAAGATGCTTAGGAATTATAGGACAAATATGAACAGAGAATACATAAAAGAGGGTGATAAGAAAAAGAAGTCAGCTCTTGAACAATGGAACTTCTTGGACAAAGAAGATTGGGACAATTTTGTTGCTTCAAGAAAATCTGAAGAATTCAAGGTATTAGGTGTCACTCCCAATTTAATTAATATACATTGTATTCACCTATTCAAGATCAACATTTAGTGATACTAACCAAATCATTAATGTGCATACTAACTAGGCCCTCAGTGACGCACAAAAAGCAAGGCGTGCACTGAATGTGCATGACCACACTATGGGTCCAAAAGGCTATGCAAGCGTTTGCCAAAGACTACATGCGGAGTCTGCGGCTACTCAGGAGTCTGCTCCTACTCAGGAGTCTGCCACACCCATGCCTCACCATGATATCTGGATAGCTGGGAGGAAAAACAAGAAGGGTGAAATAAAGTAGCCCGTAACTGCTGAGGCGGCTGCGAAAATGGTAAAATACAACTCTTAGAGCAATCGTTTGAATATTGATTATTTGTGGTGTTAACTTACCAATTTCTATTGATGGTGATTAGGGAGTTGCACGAGCAGAGGAAACAAGGCATGTTCATTCCTCAGGGCACAAGGGATGAATTGACAGTTGCTCTGGGTAACCCAGAGCATCCTGGACGTGTTAGGGGTGCAGGCGCTGGTGTGGGCATCAAAGCATTCTTTGGGTCATCCCAGTGCAAACCCAGAGCGGGACTTTTTCAAGAAGAGGTAACCTATTCTTTTTTTAGAATGTTACTGCAAAAGGAAATTCAATAATAAGAAGCTAATGTTTCTTTTATCCATGTATAGGAGAATAAGAGAGTCGAGGATATAGTTGCTAAGAAGGTCAATGACGTAGTTGCTGAGAAGGTCAAGGAAGAATTGTTGCGGTGGCAGGCATCTCAGGCTTCCAATCAGCCTATGACGACCCACTCTTCTCCTGATACACAGACTGCGAGTAATCCTGGAGACCCATTGCCTAACACGTCTACTGTAAGTATTGTTTATGACATTGTAGCTAGTCTTTTCAAGATGATAGGTTTTCAAGATGATATGTATATATGTATAACATTCTTTACGTAAATTTGTAGGCATTGAAGCCATGCCGCTTAAGAATACAAGACTATGTTGTTGCAGAGGCACAGGCTTACCCGTCCCTTCCTGGGGAAAGGTTTCACGGGACTCCAATGCCACAGGGCTACGTTCGTGTGGGCCCATTACGTGTGTTACCCGATTGGAGGGAAGCTACATTGCCATATCCCCACCCGGATATTGATACACTTGCTGAGGCAGAAGGCGGGGTCATATTGTGGCCCAAAGCAGATGTCGTCTACACTACTGAAATTATAAGATAAATTTACATTGATTTAGACTGTTAATGTGTATATATGATGTCAACTGATCTGAAATTATATATACATGTTAAAAAGAAGACACCAGGAGCACCTAGGCCTCCACCTCCACTTCCCGCATTACCAACTTGGGTTCCAACTGACCTAACATACCAGTTAGGTCCTACTTGTAGGGGAATGGCATGTTGGCTACGGGCACATAATATACATTGCCCGATAATTGTTTCTTTAGATGCAGATTATGCAGGTCAATCATACGATAGCTCTTTATTTATACAAGATATTATTGAGCTGTTTATGTATGATTGGCTGAATACATCAATGATAGAGACATGGATAAGGTGAGATCTTGTTTATACATCCATATACCTTGTGTAAGATCCGGTGATCTGGTTTCTTATATATTAATGCATACGTAATACATGTTTTGCAGCTACTTAGTCGAAGATCATTGCAAACAATTTGCATTTGATCATGTGGGATTTTTGATTCCATCATTGATTAGTATGGTAGCTAAAGACCCTGATAATGTTCAACAATACTGTATAGATGCTTTTACAATTTTTGGTCAGCAAAAGAAGACGATAATAATAGCTCCATTCAATGTCAAGTAAGTTTACTTTATTTATAATTTGGACTTAAGAAAATTCCATTTTTATTGTGCATTTTGAGTTATTAATTGTTAACTTTTTACCTCTAGCGGTAAACATTGGGAGTTACTAGTTATTGTCCCCGGGACGTTCACTGTTTATTATCTAGATCCCGCGGGAAGTACATTAAACACTAAAATTGGACACGTAATGAGAATGCCATTATTCTGGTGAGAAATATTTCATTTTTGTATCTGTTAACATCTGTTATTACATTACTATTTACTTATGTAATTTACCGTGTTATATTAACATGTAGGGGTTTAGATGCATTCAAAAAGGCTGGAGGAACGGTCCCAAGGAAAAAGAACCAGCCAATAAATTGGGAGAACGTACAAGTAAGTTCCCGACTCCAATGTATATATTATTTATGTGAATTGTGCTTAGTTGTATTATTTTGTATGTTTCAATTTATAGTGCGCTACACAAGACAATGGCTGGGCATGCGCATACTATGTGATGCGATTTATGTAGATGATTATCAAATATGCTGCATTGGACATCGATACCATACATGAGGTATTATATATAGTCTCATTAGTTAGTATGAAATATATCAATCTTATTTTTATATTATTACTTATATATATACATCATTCTCTTTGCAGGTGTTTAAAACTGACAACACTATAGGTAAATGCTTAAAAAATATACATGCTCCATATACGATGGAAGCATTAAATGAAATAAGAGAAGAATGGGCAAAAGCCATACACGCAGTGGCAACTGTAAGATATAATTGGGATGTTGATAGCGATAATGAATGATACTTTGTAAATGAATATTTCTGAATGTTAATACATGTATTTGAATGTTTCTATATGTGTGAATGTGAGAATTGAATTGATGTCTGAATGTATCTACTTGTGTGAAATTTTCCTTGGGACTTTTGTAGGTTTGTGGCATGTTTGTAGGCTGATATCAATGGATGTCGTAAACCTGCAGTTCAGAAAACTGAACTGCAGGTTCTCATCCTGCTGACCAGCCACAGCAGGCCTGCAAACTGATATGAAAAAATAAATAGATATAGGCTTCGGTTATTTACAGAAAACCGTCAGCAAAGACCTACATCGTCGGATTTTTGACCAAAACCGACGCCTAATGTGGCAACAGACGTACTGGAAATGGTGTCGGCTATTCGTGTCAAACCGACACCTATTTAACATATAGGCGTCGGTCTTTTAGTAGATAACCGACGCCAAACTGGTTCACGCCACAGAAAACAGCGTCATCTAGGACACTTTCTGCGTCGGTGTCGGTTACCAAGTAAACACTGACGCTATAGTCCATATAGGCGTCGGTCTTTTAGTAGATAACCGACGCAGAATGTGTCCTAGATGACGCCATTTTCTGTGGCGCGAACCCTTTTGGCGTCGGTTATCTACTAAAAGACTGACGCCTATATGTTAAATAGGCGTCGGTTAAAAAACCGACGCCGAAGTGTTCGACCTTTAGCGGCGCCCACATAGGCGTCGCTCAGAAACCGACGCCAAAGTGGGTTAAACAACCGACGCCAAAGGCTGTTTCTGTAGTAGTGATTATAATTATGTATGTACGTCATTCTCTTTGTAGGTCTTTAAAACTGAGGACTTCAACACAGGTGCAAAGCGTTTCGATGTACATGCTCCCTATACAAGAGATGAATTACATGTTGTAAGACAAGATTGCGCAAAAGCCCTGCAAAGAGTGGGAATTTTTCAATATGATTTTGATGATGATGACAATGATGGTGATGAATAAAATAACTTTGATCTCATAATTAATTTTGTGTGAATGTGAATGAATTTTTATGAATTGTCATATGTGTGTAAAAATCATCAATACATGAATGTTTCTACATGTGTCTGAATGTGAAAAGAGATGAAATAAATGGAACTGCAGGTTGCTACTGGTTTCTACATGTGTGTGATGAAAAAATAATATGAATTAAATTTCTTATACATGAGTGTGAATCACATATATAATAATTTGTCCATCATGTTAATTTTGTAGGTTTGTGGCCTGTTGTTGGCTAATATCAATGGATGTTGTAAAACCTACAGTTCATAACTGAACTGCAGGTTTCTCATCCTGCGACCAGCCACAGCAGGTCTGCAGACTGACAGAAAAAAAATCAAATCATAGGTGTCGGTTATTTGTATAAAACCGATGACATATGGTTACAGTGTCGGTTTTCATACTAGTACCGACGTCGATTTCCCTAATGAGACCATACAATACGTGTCGGATATCTATATAAAACTGACAATATATGTTTACAATAGTGTCGGTTTCTAAGTGGATAAACGACGCCTATACCCCCTACAGGTGTGTTTTCGGTGCATTTTCGGTGGTGCGTGAAGGGTTGTGGTGTCGGTTTGAGAACCGACGCGTAAAGGTTGGGCTTTTAGCGGCGCCCACATATGTGTCGCTTAGAAACCGACACTAAAGGCCTTAAATAACCGACACTAAAGTTCGGTTATGTACTAGTGGAAGAAGATCACTGTGGTGATGGATGTTGGTTGTGGGAGGAGTAGTAGTTTCCCCAGTAAGGGGAGTGGGGATGTGGTTATGCCTACTGGGCCCCATACTCCTCGTAGGGTGGGCGGCTAGGGCATAGTGGCCACAGTCCACATGCCAAGACTCCTGTGAATGTTGCATAAGATACATGTGGTTGAGCTGGTGGCCCTGGCGCTACTGCTCACACTGAATCTCATCCAGCTGTTGCTGGACCTCGTAGAACCCGTAGGCACTTGCATCGTCATCTGGTCGCCGCCTGGTGTGACATTGGGGTGGTGGTGGTGGTGGATCGGAGGCATCATCGTGAGACTCCAAGGAAACACTCCTCTTGTGGGCCTATGGCTAGGGGATGTCGTCTGGGTTTGGGTGCTCCAGAATGTACCTCAAGATGTGTCCTAGTAGTTCGGTGAGCTCATAGATAAGGTTTGTTGTTGCAAACCTCACATGCAAGGGAAGATGTAGAACCTCCTGTGAATCCTTGAAGAGAAGGTAGTAGACATCATTGGCACCCAAGCGAATGAACTTGCTGCTCTTCAAGTAGTAACTGTCGATTAGGTGGTTTTTGAGTGGGAGTGGTGTGAAAGGAATGTGGGTGTATCCAAGAAATATGGCGAGTTGGGTGACGAAATGGCCAACGCGGAAGAATGATGACGTGGTACGGCTCGCTTGGTGCTGAAATGTTCCAGAATGGCATTCCCCCGGTTGAACGGTTCTTCATTCAAGAGGCACCAAAGGGCTTAGAGTTCAACATAAGTAATGGCTCCCTAAGTACCTTCTCTACTGAAAATATAGTGCAAGCAAGGATGCAATGGAGGTAGCAGGCCACCGGGTTGTGAATGTTGGAGGCCTTGGCCCCCCTAGGAAGGCAGGGCATAAGGCCGATGATTTCATCCCAAAACTTGTCTCTGTCATAACAGTCGGGGTAGGAATCATGGGGTCACTCCATGCAACGATCTAACCAGTAATTGTCACCACTATGTAGGATGAAAGAAGTAAAATGTTGGGCAGATATTTTCAAATTTTCCCCAAATATCTGAATCCTACAACTGGAATTTCCCTGGGAGCAGAGATAGCAACGAAAAGTAGTAATGAACTCGAGGGTGAGGTCACTATAGACGGAGGTGATGCAATAAGGAAAAAGGAGGATATGGTTTTTGCGGTGAATGTTGTCGGTGACGTCTTGGATTCCTAAAGCATCAAGGGTAGTGTTCCAAGCCCATCGGGGAAGGGAAACACCCACAGACAACATGTCCTCGAAACGTTTTAGGTGTTCGGTGCTGGTGAACTAGACATAACTGTTTGGAATGGGAGAAATGCGGGGTGGATGAGGGGTGGTGGAATCTGGGTCATTTCTTGCCTTCTGGTTGCTCTCCATCTCATGGAGAAGATCCTCAACATCGTGGATGTCATTAAGCATATCCTCGATGATGTCGGGTGAGGATCCGCCAATGGGGGAAGGTGTACGAAAATGAATCCCGGAATGGGATCTGGATTAGCGAGGTGGATCACGTGAGGATGAGGCGGTGGATTTCCCTTTGTTTTTGCAGAATCGGTTGAACATCATTGTGGGTGGGTCGCGAATCGATCGACTGGTGATGTGAAATGATTGTCTGGTAACTAAAACGGCGGTTGGCAATGTCAGACAGTCGATTGAGAAGGTAATTTCTGGCAACGAAACAATCATCTCATTCTGGGAGAAAGAGGGGAAGAAAGGTGGCGAGGTGAGTAGTTGGAGATCTGAGACGATCAAATGGAGTTGTGAAACGGGTGTTTGAGGTCAATACGATTGACTCACCTAAAAAATGAATAATAGTGGTGAGTGTGGCGGTTAGAACAATCGAAGTAACCACCTGAGCTCCGGGAAGGAGGGGGCGAGCTATTGGCGTGTTAGTCGCTCGACTGGAGAAGCTGGAGGCTAGTCAGTTGGCCTGCATGCCGCTCGATGCACAAAGGAGGTGAGGTGAGTGGTGTGAGTAATGGGTGCTGGAGCCGATTGACTGGGAGCAAATTTGCTTGGTTTATAGAGGAGATGAGGTGAGTGGCGCGAGCAGCGGGTGGCACAGAGGAGATGAGGTGAGCGGCACGAGCAACGGGTTGCACAGTGAGGTGCTCGGTCAGCCAAGATGGCACTCGATTGGCCTGCAGGTCGCTTGATCTACTCACGGTCGAGGGATCAGATGAGTGTGTGGTGGCTAGGTTAGAATAAGATGAGGTTGTGGTTAAGTACTCAGCTCAGTCGGGTTATATAGCCAATCGAAGGTGCGAATCGATCGTTTGGCTACCTGAGCCGATTGGTCCACGCTGTTTGGACAACGTCGACGAGGGGAATCCAATGTGTTGGGGTGGCTCGATTGATGGTGGGGGGCTAGATGGTTCGAGGTATGCGTGATTGAATTGAACCGATCGATTGAGATGCCAAACGACCATTTGGGCTGCAAAAGGGGTCACTGTTCAGGAATATCAGACCGATCAGTTGGCGCTTTGAGCTGATCGGTTGGCTTGTCAGAAAAAAGGAAATAGAACATGATGAAATAACAAGGTAAAAAAGATGCAATAGAAGGAAGATAGGGTTAGGTTGCCTCCTAACAAGCGCCTTATTTTACGTCGGAGGCTCAACAAATGAGCGACCAATTTATTGAGATTCTGGGGGAGACTGAGGGTCGGTCAAGTAAGATCTTCCAAGGATGAGCATTTATTGGTATCTGAAGTGACAAAGTCTTTAGCGGTTATGTATCTCTTGAGTCAATGCCCACTAGACTTAAATTCACCCAAACTTTATCCTAAAGAAGAAAGGTACCATGTGGATAGGCACACTTGACGAGGTAGGGACCATACCATCTGGATTTAAGTTTTTCAAGAAAAAGCCTTAGTCTGAAATTAAATACTATAACCTAGTCACCTTCTCTAATGTCATTGTGCTTGATGTCACTGTCTTGCCATAGTTTAGTACGGTCCTTGTAGATTCTCACATTTTTATAAGTGCTCATTCTAAGTTTGTCTAGTTCATTCATTTGGAGAAGACATTTTTCTCCAGCCACAGAAAGGTCAAAATTTAGGATTTTGATGGCCCATCTGGCCTTGTATTCTAATTCTATCTGGAGGTAGCATGATTTTCCATAAATCAGCCTGAAAGGGGTGGTGCCTATGGGTGTCTTGTAGGTGGTTCTGTATGCCCACAGAGCGTCATTAATTTTCAAGGCTCAATCTTTCCTGGTGCGACCAACAGGTTTTTCTAAAATGGATTATGTTTGCCTATTGGATACTTCAACCTGCCCACTAGTCTGAGGATGGTAAGGAGTGGCAACTTTGTGGTAGACACCGTAATTCTTCAATAAGGCCTTAAAATGTTTCTCTAAAAAATGGGACCCCTCGTCAGAAATGACAGTGCGTGGGACTCTGAATCTAGGGAAAATAATGTCTTTAAACAGTTTTTTAATAGGTTTGGAATCACACGTTTTAGTAGGTACAACTTCAATCCACTTTGACACAAAATCGACTGCAACTAATATGTAGGTATACCCATAAGAAGAAGGAAATGGGCCTGTGTAGTCGATTCCCTAGATGTCAAAAATTTCTAACTCCTGCCAAGAGGTTAGGGGAATTTGGTCACGCTTGGAGATGTTACCCATCCTTTGACATTGGTCACATGACAACAGATAATCATAAGAGTCTTTGAAGATGGTAGACCAATATAACCCACACTACATGACTTTCCTGGTTGTTTTCTGGGAACTCATGTGTCCACCATAGGGGCCAGAATGACATTGTTCCAGAATGCCATAGCATTCTTCCTGGGAAACACAATGGTGATACAGACATTGGCACCAAGTCTAAAGAGATAAGGTTATCCCAATAATAGTTTTTGACGTCATGTAAAAATTTAGCTTTAGAATGTCCCTTGTACTCAAGGTGCAATACACCAACAACTAAATAATTTACAAAATCGGCAAACTAAGGGAATTGGGAGTCTACCTTAAGTAGTTGGTCATTAGGTAGCAATTCATTTATGGGGGTGTTTTCGGGTTGGCTATAGCTAAGTCAACTTAGGTGATCAGCCACGACGTTTTCAGACCCCTTTTTGTCTAGGATCTCTATATCAAACTCCTGTAACAGCAAAATTCACCTTATGAGTCTAGGTTTGACATCCTTCTTGGTCATGAGGCAGTGAATGGCTGCATGATCAGTGTAAACAATGACTTTGGAGCCAACAAAGTATGAGCGAAATTTATCAAAGGCATAGACAATGGCTAGCATTTCTTTTTTAGTCACAATGTAATTTTGCTGAGCTTCATCTATGGTCCTGGATGCATAGTATATGACATGTTGTTTCTTATCAATTCGCTGTCCTAAGATGGAACCTACAACAAAATCACTAGCATCGCACATGATTTCAAAGGGTAGGGCCCAATCTGGTACACGAATGATTAGAGTGGTTGTGAGAGCATTTTTCAAATATAGGAAGCTATCCATGCATGCTTTGTCAAAATGGAAAGGCACCTCTTTTTGAAGAAGGTTGGTGAGGGTTTTGTGATTTTGGAAAAGTCATGAATGAATCGCCGATAGAAACTGGCATGTCCTAAGAAGGCTCGGATGTCTTTGACTGAGGTTGGAAGTGGAAGCTCGGTGATAACTTCAATTTTTTCTTTGTCGACTTCTATGCCTTGGTTGCTTACTCTATTGCCTAGAACAATGCCCTCCTTAACCATGAAGTGACACTTTTCACAATTAAGGACTAAGTGTGACTCAATACATCTATCAAGAACAAGGGTGAGATTTCTAAGGCAAGAGTCGAAACTGTCTCCATAGACAGAGAAGTCATCCATGAATACCTCCATGACGGTTTCAGTCAATCTGGCAAAGATGGCGGACATACACCGTTGGAAAGTGATTGGTGCATTACACAAGCAAAAGGGCATTCGTCTAAAAGCATGTATCAAAGGGACATATGAAGGTTGTTTTTTCTTGATCTTCAGGATGAATAGGAATCTGATAAAATCTTGAATAGCCATCTAGATAACTAAAGTACTGTTGATGGGCTAACCATTCAAGAACTTGGTCTAGAAAGGGAAGTGGGAAATGGTCTTTCCTAGTTGCTTTATTGAGTTTCCTATAGTCAACACACATTCTCCATCCTGTGACGGTGCAGGTGGGAATGAGTACGTTCTTCTCATTTCTAATGACAGTAGTCGCTCCCTTTTTGGGAACAACTTGAACTAGACTGACCCATGGGGAATCAAAGATGGGGTAGATGATTCCTACATTCAAAAGTTTTATCACCTCTAGACAGACAACATCCTTCATGTTTGGGTTGAGTTTTCATTGTGGATCTCGGGAATGTTTGTTGTCTTCTATCATAGGGATTTTGTGAATGCGGATGGATTGGTCTATTCCAACTAGATTTGTCATTTTATACCCTAAGGCAGTTCCTCTTTCCTACGTTCACCCATAAGTTTGTTTTCTTGTTTAAAAGTAAGGTCAGAATTTATGATGATAGGGCACAATTATTGTTCATCAAGAAAGACATATATCAAATTTATGGGAAGAGTCTTCATTTTTGGGGCCTTGGGTGTTTCAGGTTTTTGTTCCATGATGGAGATCATTTTAAGGTCCTCAATTTTAGCATTAGGGATATCCTCAAAATTATCTAAATGAGCCTTACATTGATCTAATTGTTCAATGTCAAAGTCACATTCAGGGGGGGGGGGGTTAGTGAGGGTTGTGTGAAGGGGGTCATCAACTAACTCCCATTCCAGCCTCAGTTGAGATAATTTATCAATGCAGTCAAGGAGACAGACCTCTTCCTGGAAACTAGGCCCTTTCATGCTTTCAACCACCCTAAACTCTAGCGTTTGCTTCCCTAATCTTAATAAAATGGTCCTGGTCTCAACATCAATCAAGGCTCGGGATGTGGCTAAGAAAGGATGACTGAAAAAGAGAGGGTAATGCAAACCTTCTTTTATATCCATGATCACAAAGTCACAAGGGACATATGAATTTTTCCCAACCTTAATCGGATTGTCTTCTATGATTCCCATGGCTTTGGTCATGGATGAGTCTGCCAGTTGGATGGTCATGATTGTGAGTAGCATGTCATTGAATCCTAATATTTTGCAAAGGATATAGGGCATGATGGATATACTGGATCCTAAACCGGCTAGGCCTTTTCTACAAGCATTATCACCTAAGTAGAATCCTATTCCAAAAGAACCAGGGTCCTTCTATTTTTTAGGCATTTTACTTTGGATTATGTCTGAAGTGGTTCTCGCAAGTTTGATAGTCTTGTATTCTTTAGTAGCATACTTCCTAGTCAAGAGGGATTTCATGTATTTGGACCAGGTAGGCATGTCTACTAAAGCATCAAGGAAGGGAATGTTGACATGTAATTTTTTCATAGCATCCCTAAATTTCATGAAGTGGGCATTGAGACTTATTTTTTTAAGGTGGGCTTGGTAGGGAGGTCGTGGTTTGTAAATTGGTTCTTCGTCTTCTTCCTGAGGGGGTTCAGGGATGGTTGGTTCAGGAGCAACTTCAGGTTCAACAACTACCATGTCCTCATCCTTGAATTCTAGATGTGTGGCTGAAGGTTTTTGTAGAGGGGGAGGGGAGTGCACCTTTCCTGAATGAGTAGAAACGACTTGAGTTGTTTGGGATGTTTGGGGTTGTTTTTAGGCTGCCCAACAAAAGTGTCGGTAGGGGGTTTCTGTTGGGTGAACAAGCAAGATAGTTGGGTGTCCGTTGCCTTTTGATGAGCTTGTTGGGCAATGATGATTTGTTCCAAGGAAGCTATCCTTTCATCAGCTAAAGGAGTGGGAGTAGGAACAATTGGTGGTAGTTGAGGAGGTGGCTGGTTCATATTTTGAGGACGGGGGTTCAAGTTTTGAAATTATTGTCCTTGATATGGTGGTCGGTTTGGGTGATTTCCTTAGTAGTTCCCTTGGTTCCCAAAATTCCTTTGATTGTTGTATGGGATCCCAGGTGGTGGTCGATTATTGTTTTGAGGGTAGGGAGGCCTTTGTTGGGATTGGAGTTGGCTAGAGTTTTCAGCACCTACAAGGTTCCCATATTGGAATCCAGGATGGTTTATAGTTTGATTGGGATTGTAGTAACCATGACCATGTATGGTGTGAATGGAGTTTAGGTCCTGCAATTATTGACCTAATTCAGGTTTCACGAGGGTGTTGTAAAGATATTGGCAGTGTAGAGTGGTGTGATCATATCCTTGGCAGATGACACAAAGAGAGTCTACATCTTTTATTTGTTGGGGTAACTCTCTATAGGTGCCTAGGGATGACTCTAAACGATCTTATTTTAGAGCAATTAATTTAAGGATTTTTTATATGCTTTGTATATCAGGATCAACTTCAGCCTTGTCTACCTTAAGGATTCTACCAATTCCCCTTCTAGCCCTTATTTCAAAAGCACGTTTAACCACCTCCCATGCAGTCTCAGACTTTGGTGCATGAAATTCCCTCTAGATGAGGAATCAAGAAAAATATGGTATCATCATCAACACCAAGATAAAAGATTTCTATGAGTTGGGCTTGAGAGATATCATGATGAGTGAATTTTCTAAGTAAGTCCTTGAACCTTTTCCAAGATTCTCCTAGGGATTCTCTTGGGGACATAGAAAAGTGAGTGTTGATTTCATAGGTGAGAGGAGGGTAAAATTTTCAAGAAACTTATTTTGTAGAACCTCCCAAGTTGCGACATGTTCCTCACTCTCAATGGTGTTGTACCAGCTACTAGCTTGGCCAGTGAGAGAGTATTTGAACAATCTAAGGCAGATTGGATCTTTAGATACGCCTGGGAGTTTGTTCAAGGAACAAAGGTCAATGAACCTTTGAAGATGATCTTGGCAACTTTCCCCATTGTTTCCAGAGAATGGGTTTGCTTGGATCATGGTGATCCATTGGGTTCAGATCTCAAATTGGGGGGCAATAATGTCAGGAGGCACGACTGGGTGTTGGGCATAGACAAGTTTGGGAATAGAAAAATCTTTTAATTGTTTTTGCCTTTCAGCTTCCCTCCTATTGACCTCTAGAGTTTCTTATTTAGCCATGTAGGCTGCTAAAAAAGAGACCTCTCTATCCACTTGATCACCAAGATGTGCTCTCTTTGAGATGCTAGAGCCTGGTTGATCCTACGAGCAACTTCCTCCTCATCCATCCAAATTCAATTTTGACGGTTCAGACGATGAAAGTTCTATCTATCTCAGGACCAAATGATGTAAATATGGCATTTGAGCGTCACATGCACAAAAAAACAGTTAATCATGTGTAGAAAAAATGGACCGCTGGAATGGAAACTCAGTAGAAAGAAGATTAGCACTTCCAGAATGTTACTCGAAAGGCATAAAAATGAAAAAGTTTTTGAAAAGTTTTTGGGGTTTTGAGAAAACAATCTGTTGTCCCTAGAAATGACACCTAATTGATAGTGCTTCGAAGTGCACTACAATCACTAAGATAATTATCCTAGAGTTTAATCCTTATCTACGTTCTGATTAAAGTTAGTATAGAAGGGTCAATCCCATATGAAAACATTTTTAAGGTTGTTAGCTCTAATCCCAATTCTTTTGAAGACCTTTTTATTTATTTTTGGTATTTTTAATTTTAGAGCAGAAGGTAAAGATAGGGTTTGGAGGTTGGTGATTAACACTAAACCAAGAAGGAAACACAAGCATAAGGTTGCACTTAACAAGAAATAAATTAGCCCTATCACAAGGAAAATTGAGATGATTATTAGCACAAACAAAACTATTATGAATGAAAGACTGGAATGTGAAGAGAGCAGATCAAACGGTGATTGAATCAAGTGATGGGAAATCGAGTCTTTTAGGGGTTTTCACCACCTTATCCTAGGCAAGAATAAACTAAATCCTTTAAAATGACAAATTCGATGAAGGCATGTGAATTAATTAAAACCCACACAAGATGGACTCGACATGAGCCCATTGGTCCTGGTGCTCATGTTTCTTAGTTCATAATCCCAAAATAGAAAGACCCACGTTCGTTTGAAAACCTCTATGCGAATGGTTTTAGTGTTCTAAATCTGGACCTCCATGGTCATTTCCACTCGGATTAACATATGACAAAATTGATTAATTACTCTGATAGATCATTAATTCTTAAAACCAAGAGCCATCTGAAAGAAGTAATTCTTAAGGATTAAGTCGATTCAAACCATGGCAAAGGGGATATTCCCCTTTCCCCAATAAGAAAACTACTCGCTCATGCCTATAGATAAAAGGGAGACGGAGGAAGAAAGTGTTCTAGCCATAGTCTAGTCTTATCAAATGATTAATTCCTTATGATAGAGACAATTAAATGGCTGACTCTTAATTCCTTGCTCCGGTCTACAGAAAATAAGGAGAAGAAGACTAGATCTAAATCGAGTAATGTAAAAAGGACAATAATTAAAAGGGACACTTAGCTAGTAAATAATTAAACTTTATTGATGAACAGAACTCAAGAACAGAAGAATGATTTCTCAGAAATCCATTGTACAAAGATGATGTCAAGTGAGGAGGAAGTGCCCCTCCTTTTATCGGAGAAGGAGGGGGCTTTTACAACTAGGGTTGTGGGCAAAATGAGGCTGGCGGATGGATTTTTGAACTGGCTGCGCACAACCAACCGATCAATTTAGGTGGGAGTTGATTGGTTGGGGCTGGAGCAGGCAAGAACTGAGAGAAGGCAGTCAACAATCCTAGTCTTTGGGTGGCGGAATGACTTTGACCCGCTCGACTGGGGTGGGAGAACTCCCGCTTCAGAGTTTGAAATGATCATTTGAATTTGAATGGAGCGTCGCTCTGAGGGTTGACAACTGGTCGTCTGGAGAAGCTGAGACGATCGACTAGGGCAAGTGAGCCGGTCGTCTAGAGTCGATTGGATCATGTCCTGAATCTACAAGAATTGCAAGTTTTGGTGAGAATAAAGTTAAAATTGATGAAAGGAATCATATAGTAATTTGTTTATTTTCACTAGATAAAGATAGGGATTTTCATTTAATAAGACTTAAAAAGCTGTATAAAGGGGTGCTAAATTAGCACGCATCAGGTATGCCAATTATTTCCAAACCATTTCCTCATGTTTCTATATTATGTGATAATAAAAAAACCATTGACAAAGCTATGAAATCTAAAAAGTAACCCGGGAAAGTTCTTTATGCAGTTAA